>JARHVA010006542.1:222500-345000 GCA_037957365.1 Torreya grandis
CTAGGCCTAAACCTTGTTCAATGGGTCTACTTGCAACCTAAGGCCCAAATGACCCTATTCATGTTATATATTGGGCCTTAGGTTGTAAGTAGACCCATTGAACAAGGTTTAGGCCTAGTTTAAAAATGGAATTCATTTTCATTTCTAGCTCGTAACGAGTTATTATGATGATTGAAACATATTTTTGGGATGTTTACGAAAGTTTTTAAGCCTTTATTATGTAGTTTATTCCACCAATAATCCATTTATAAGCTTAAAATGCACACATGCCTATGTATAATTCAAAAATGACTTGAATGTCCATCTTAGAATGCTTAAAAATTTCATGAAACTTTACACGGTGGCCCAAGGTGTTCAAGGATTTTAGAGAGGGTCCTAAAGAATTCATAAGTGAAATTTTTTAATAAATCTAATCTCTATTCTTTATTAATAAAGGATATATATATATATATATATATATATATATATATATTCAAAAGGATAAAAAATATCTAAAAATATATCATAGACATGTTCTAACCTGCTAGACAGCCTATCTAAGGCAAGAAATGTGAAAGTCTCTCAAATTGGCTATTAGGTATTAATTCTGCCCATTGGGTTTGACTGTAACTCATGTAAATTAGATCACCCCACCTAGATTAAATACTTTTAGGATATATTAACATGTTTTAATAGGAATATTACATCTTCAAAAATAATCTTGAAGGATCTCTACTATGTCTAGCTCATTTTTCATCCTCATTTCAAGTGTTTATAGGGTTTATGGAAGGGAAAAGTGCCCCCTATCTGAGACAAAATAGGGGAACTTACCCGATTTAAATCAAAAAATAAAAAAACATTAAAGGGTCTTATTTAAATCCAAAGGATGATTTATGTAACTTTTAAAATATTTTAGATAAGTCTAGACCCTTAAACTTCCCCAATTTCCAAGGCAAACCCTTCAAGACAGTCTATATAGGGTATTTTGCAAATAAACTATGTTTTGACTAAACGTGGATCCTTGTAGGTTATTTGTCATGAATAAATGTTAAAAGAGTGTTTAAAAAATTATAAATAGTCTCTTTGGGTCACTTCTCATCTTTTCTATTCCAAACTTCCCAAACATAGTTTCATTTAGCACCAAGAAAACCTCGTTCTTAACTCACTGCCTATATCTCCATATATAGGGCTATAGATGGTGTTAAAACCTTAATGAGTCTATATAGGCATATTTAATGTTTTTAAGGGATAAAATAGGTTATAATTACTATATTTATGGTGAACATGATTTCACTCCACCATTCTCACCTTTCTTTCACTCTTCATACAACTTTGATCTCATAATTGGTTCTCTATCATGATTGGAATGAGATACCTTGTCTATATGCATATATTTGGAGCCTAGACACAATTCCTAGAGGGTATATATAATCACTTTACGTCCATTAATTTTTATTTAAACACCTTATCTCACCTTTAACACTTATCATCACTCCAACATCTTCAAACTAACTCACTAGTTTGACTAAGGCACCCTTCATTAGACTGAGCCTATAGATCAAAATGGGTTGCTTATAACTTCTTTCTAATGCTCATTAATTTATTTTAAACTTCCCTAAGGTTAAATTTTTTTATCTCATCTTTACTTCACCTATATTCTCCATTTGGGCTCAAAATATGTGTTTTACTCTTGACTGGGACCCTTTCTCCTTGAGACCCTATTGTAGGTCACTATAAGGCTTTGTGTTAAATATGTCAAGGTATTTATGAACTCCTATAGAGTTCCCTAATGTCAAAAGGAACTCACTTATACTATTATAATGTATCTTATCCCTTCTTAATCACTTTAATCTTCATTAATGGGTTTATCTTGAATGACTGAGACACTTTACAACTGACCTACCTGTACATGGGTGTTTCATACCTTTGTATAGACTAAGGGTGAGCATGGGAAGTCACAAACACAAATTGACATCTATTTATATGATATCTTAGTCCATGTATACCGCTTGAACATTTAGAACCATTCATATATGAAAATATTCCTAATTTTTATCTTGGTGGAAAAACCCACTTCTAGGCTCAGACCTGTAGACTTCATTATGGGAATTCAATGTCTTTAGAGGCACTTTTGAGGGTATTTGAAGATATTATTACCCCTAGTATCTGATCCTCCAACTTGGAAAGGGTATTTCCCATGCTAGGGGTTATAAGACCTATTAATTAGGAAACCTCAAAAAATCTTTGAGACTGTACTATATGTTATCTCCAAAACTTGTAGGGCCTCTATTTTGCCTTTTAAGGACAAGGTCTCAAGTTTCAATCATCTTCCATTGGCAGTGGCTATCAGCACCTAATATGTTATCAAAGGATTATTCATGCATCACTAATCTCATAAATTTTCTTCAAAACATCATGGATGTGAAATACCTACTAATTATGCCTCCATACAAGCTTCTAGACCGTTGTAGATATGTGTTTTTGAGTGTCAAGAAAATTATTGTCACCTTAAGCAAGTTTTAGACCTACTAGGCCATAAGGAGATTAGGACATCTTTATCACTTGCGTAGGATCATTTTTATTTGTTCAACCATTATAACCCTCTACAAACCTACAATGATAATCTTCATATGGTTATAAAAGCATCAAGATTCTTCATGGAAAAGGATATAATTTTGAAGCCATAAACAAGCCTAGAAGAGGCTTCCTAAGCTCATGGAATCCACATACCAAGAATACAAAGGAAACCAATGTGTAGAGACCTTGGACATCTTTGAGAAACACCTCCAAAATCTAAACATTTCAAATCAAAGAAAAAAAATCTAAAACAAGTTCAAACAAGGACCCATCATGAATGTAAAAGCATATAAAGTTGCGTGGATTATTAAAAATGGTTCATAAAGGAGGATCCATGAAACTAAGACTTGTTTCCATGAAAATGAATCTGACTAAGACTCCTCTCAACCCTTAAGATCACTCCTCCCAACTCCACCTGTACAGACTGTACCAAGCATCTAAAATTGACACTTATTGGCTTTCAAAGTTAACAAAGAAGAAAAAGAATAAAAATTTGATTTATTTGACCTTTTCTCTACACACCAGGCATGGTAAAGATCTTAGGGAGTTGAAGACACATTTTGTCCATGTTTTTCACCAAAGGTGAGGTCACCAAGTCTATATAAGTGCCATTAATGGCCTATTTTCAAGGGATATCCCTATTTGCATGCATGAAACTACTTCTTGACTACCTATAACTGATTCATGGCATGTTTTGACCTCTTCCACATTGAAAACTTCTTTCGTGACACTTTGCTTCCTTAAATCATCTTTACAATTCATTTAGTAAGCCAAAAATATGATTAAATGGCATTTTTTGCATATAAAACATGGTAAAGGACAAATTTATGAATTAAGAACACCTTAAAATAATTAAATGACCACATCAGGACGTTTTACAAGTAATTTAAGCCTTTGAACATGTTTGACTAGAGTTGACTAGAGTTGATTTTGGCTGACTAGGAAAGTACAAAGAAGATAGGCTTACACTAAGGATAGAGAAAGGATAGGTGAGATTATTAGACACACATGAGACCATATTATAAATATATGAACCTTTTAAAAAGATTAAATATTTAGGGGTTGACCTATTTTGACTAAAATTCAAAAAAATTCAACACTTTTGGCAATTTTAGGGGTAATTTCCTACTGGTCCTTAACGTTAAGGACAAGTAGTCTTATCATATCCATTAGGCAAAAGGATTAAAATTCACTCTAAAATTTTATGAGAAAACCTTTAAATTACTAATAAGATAGTTGATTGACCTCAAAACACACAAAGGAAATACACCACACACCAATACTAAATAAACACTCAAAGCAAAGGCACACTTATGCTACTAAGCACTTAGGGAATATAAGACACAATAGAAAAAAATATTTATGTACATTTAACCAAACATGCCTCCCTTCTTGTATCTAAAGGAAACTATCTTCAATCTCCTTCCTTATGAGATGAATGAGGGTACCAAGCATGCTTCTTTTTGGATGTAGTACTAGATGACTCATACTTATCTCTTATTCCTTGGATTGGCATATCCTTTGATGGAGTCATCTCAAAAAATTATCCAAGGTATATGAACTCTTCTTGACCTCGGAAAGGTATCTCATACTAATGCTCCTTTGTCTCATCATGGCAGATTTGCATTCCCATGAATGGAACATCCTCTTGAATGTTTTTGTCCTCTTGAAAGGATTCATTTTTATTTTCTATTGTTACAACTTATTTAAACCCTTAAATAAGTCTTGTATCATGGAATTTTAGGAGTGTTTAATATTCAGAATTATTCTTTATGTTTTTAGGAGAAACTTAACATGTGGTTCTAGAATCAATCTTCAAGCCTTCTTCAAAAGATTCATAGTAATCATGGATTACTCCATCATGGTTTAGAGCCTCTTGATGATGATACCTCTCAAAAAATGATTTCTCCTCAACATCTTGGGTTTTTTTTCTTAGGAGTCTTTGCTCCTCACTATCTTCATATTCTTTAAACATTTACATATATGTGTGCCACATGCCTTCTTCTTGAAACATGTCATCTTGCTTACCATGTCTTATAGTCAAATCTAAAGGAATTTTAGTCCATATGAAACCTTCAACTTAATTGAAAATGTATTCAAATATATATCACAAGTCATCATCCTGTTTTTGATTAGAATCATTAAAGGGAACAATAAAATAAACTTCTTCTTCTTCTTCTTCTTTGGAATCCAAAAGAACTTCTTCCAAGACTTCTACTTCACTATAAGTAAGGTATTATTCCCCATCATCATAATCTGATTTTTATTAATAAGGAGTTAGCTCTTCCTCATTATCAATTTAATCTAAAATATCCATATCCTTCACCCTCTTAGTGGTACCAATACTAGGCATCTCAAAACTAGGAATTTTATCATATGTAGGCTCTCAAGGAGCAATGTATTCCTCACTATTAGAATATGATGTCTTCTCAATCAAATAATCCATATTATATTCAATGAATTAATTTTATTCAAGCTTTCCTTACATGGATTAGAGATTCTACATTTTGAGTTCCAACTCCTCAATTCTTTTGGCAAGGCTTTCTTGGAGTAACTTATCTTGGGGGGAAACAGGATCTTCATTAAGAAAGGAAGTAGGAAGAAGTTGAGATGAAGGAAAAAAATATTATTGAGGAAGGATGGGAGGGATTTGAGTAGGTATAATTTTATTTTCGCTTCCAACTTCTCCACTTAGACATTTTTTTTCCTTATTTCCATAAGATATCAATACCTCTTTCCATATTGGGAAGCTAGGATTAGAGGATTCTTCTTGAGGATGGGATGCAAATGGAGGGGTAAATGATAGGCTTAGGAAAATTGGGATTTATTTGGGCTTATCATATTCTCTCCAACTTGGGGAGGTAGGCTTAGGAAGTCCTATATTTTCTATTGCCATGATGGATTATGTCAAATGTTAGTTTGCCAACTCAATCTCCTTGCCAAGATGGGCCTCTAACATCAGCTTTCTTCTCTCAAAATATTCTCCTATTAGGTAGTGAGAAGGATTAACTTTATCAATAATTGTTTCCTCCTTCCTTTGGATTTTCTTTTGGATGGACTTACAAAAAGGGAAAATTTGGGGAATACATGAAGGACTTAGGGCATTTTGAAGCATTATTGGATTAGTATTTTAAATAGGCATAGTTGACACACTCAAAGGTTGATGTGGTTTGTATTGGATCTTAAAATAATAATATGGTTCATGAGCTTTCAACCTCTCTTTTATGTGAAAAATCATGGCACAAACATCAAGCATTTCACTTGTAAGACCTTACAAATTAGTTTTCTCAATGGGCATCCATTCTCTCTTGACTACCTCTAGAGCATCTCTGACACTTTTGACACAATCAATAGGGATGACTTGACCACAACCATTTATAGTATCAAGTTATATCATATAGTTTTTATATCCAATGAGAGTCTTCTTGAAACTTGTAATAAATTGACTTGGAGAGGAACTACGTGAACTAGGTGAAACAGAAGCTTGGGAGGGTTGATTACAAGACTAATGTAAATCATATTAGGGATAAATATGGTCATATTGAGATTAATAAGACTAACCAAGGAATTTTTTATATGTATATGGTATATGCAAAGATGGATATGTCTCACCAACTTATGTTATGTTAAAGTCAACATCAAAATTATCCATGAATCATTCATGAGAAGCGCATAGAATAAGGAAAAAACTTTAAATAGAGTACCTAAACTTCTTAACTAATATATTTGTGCTTGGATTTTCCCTTATTGCTTAGTGGAATTGCCTCCAAAGTCTGATATTTTGAGGAGAACACCAAAACTCCTCAAGGAATGGACTATTTAACCCATCCAAGCGTGCCAAAAAGCCAGATAAATAAAAATTTCAAAAATCATAAAAAATACCTATGGGGAAAAGAGAACATGAAACCCTAAGTTTGATATGTTTTAAAAATTGAGGGTTTCACCCCATAATTTGATAAATTTTATTTAAGATTGAAATTATAATAAAATAATGGCACAAAATAATAACTATGTAAAAATAATAAACTTAGTAAATATGTTATGCCTAATTTGCATGAATTGAGAATTGAAATTTGAATGATTAAAAAAAAGATAAATTAGATATTATATATATAAATACATAAGTTTACCTTAATATAACTTACCTTATTTTTTGAATTCATTTATGATGCCATAAAATAGGTTTTGAGACTATGTAGGCTAAAAATCTAAAAGCTTGATTATGTTCTCAATAATGAGTAAAATTATACATTGTCAATTATGAATGACCAAAATTATATATTCTATTATGGAAATTATTTTGAAATTATAGGATGTATTTATGATAATTGAACCTTTTATCTTTTGTGACAATTTTTTTTAATGATGCTTCAATAATAGTAGAGGTATAGGAAATTGTCTTTACTCCAAAAAATTATAGTGTGCAATCCTCTAAATCACTTATCCTCTGATGTGTCCCTAATTCTCCATAGTTTTTAGGGAATTTATAATTTTTCAAAGTTTAATGGTCTACACCCTCTTTAGTTATGTAGATACATATTCCACATGTTCATAATTAGGGCCCAATGTAATTCTAGTGCTTGTGAGTGTGCCCAACCCAAATGAGAGAAATTATTTCACTTCCTCTCATATATAATCAAATGAAACTATATGCTTCACCATACAACATTTTTTTGTTGTGAAAGTGTGTAGACATAAGATATAAATAAATGATGGGTACAAACTTGGATCAATTTTTAGGACTATTGACAAGTTTACAATGGACATACTTAAAGTAGATTTTTATTCAGATGTTTGATCTTAATAACACTTGATGTTAAAATATAATAAATTATTTATGGTACTTTTATATATAGGCTCCTTAATACACAATTCATAGAATCAACCAATGAAAATTAATGAGAAACCACTTTTAAGGCATGGGGAATCAGTACATGAAGAAAGTACATATAAAAGGTGATAAGAGTTTTCCACAACCAATTATGATCATACAATAATATTAGATCTCCAGTTATGGTCATATCATAAAAAGGCTCAAAATTATATATCAAGCTAAAATGAGGATGATTGGATGGATCTCAATGTAAGAAATTGATAAATTGGTGGTATTTATGAGGAAATGTGGAAGAATGTGTCCATAAAATTTCTCGATCTACATAAATGAAATAAGGGCAGGAAATCATGAAAAATACATAGTTAAAACATGGCTTATAACAAAACTAGATGTCTATATTAAGCAAGCATACTAAAGATACATTGTATTCTACATCAAATTGTTAACAAAAAAATAAATAATTATGTCCAATATTTTAAATTTCAATTAACTAGATTAATAAACTTTCAAGAATTTTAAAATTCATATAATTTAAATATATTAAATTAAAAAGTAATTTTAATGTTATTTTATTAATAATTTTGATTAATTTATTTGACATAATAATTACTAAATATTTATTTTAATATGTTGTATTATTAACTATTACATATTAATAATTAATTTTATTTATTTATTATTAAATTTAAAATATTACTCTATTATTTATTTAAAAAATAATTAATTAATGGGTATAATCTTAGTAATTACTTATATATGATATAGTCCATTTTTTTTAAATGAGTCCAATTATTTTAAAATAAAATTCATTTTTAAAACATATATAAGTATCATGTTTTTTAAATGCTCACTATATATTTTATATTAAATTTCATTTAAAATTGTATTATGATTTAGTCACAATAGTAAAAACACACCGTCAAAATAAATAAGTTAAGACATATTTAGTGATTTCCCTAAAGTTATCGATTTTCCAACTTGATATAATACAAAGAGTAATGCAAAAGTTATTTATTCAAAAACCATGTAGAAATAGGATATATAATACTGTTATTAGTTATCTATGTCAATTATCCATAACATAAGAGTCAAAGGTGATAAAAGAATAGAAGGCATATATTTAAAATCCTTAAGGCATTTAGGTTTTAAGATGAGTAAAGATAGTAAGGGTCCACATAACTCATATAACCATTACATCACAAGGTATAAAACTAATTAACCTAGATGATGTATATGCACACACTCACTCTAGTCATTAAGTTTTAAAATTTTCAAAATTGATCTTAGATAAAGTAAAATAAGTATACAAGACACTATATTAAGGAGAGTGAGTCGTATGGCAAGAACAATGTCCATCTACCATCCTCTTAGTTTTGGATTTATTCAAAAACTCATGATTTTTAATTATTTAAAATTTCATAATATTCTAGACATAATTTTGATCCACTTAATACACACATGAATTTAATGGTAATATGGACCTAATAGATATGAATGGTGGAGCTAACCTCTATCTAAAATAGAACATGTGG
The DNA here is from genome assembly GCA_037957365.1 of Torreya grandis. NCBI lineage: Eukaryota > Viridiplantae > Streptophyta > Pinopsida > Cupressales > Taxaceae > Torreya > Torreya grandis. The sequence goes on from JARHVA010006542.1 coordinate 231,423, forward strand.
AATATCACACAAAGCACAAGCAACCAATGATCAATGAGATCTCTTTAAAAATACTTTTTACATTAAAAGGGTTTGAAGTGAAATTATTAGATGATGTCACAACATCAATTAAAATGTCTTTCCCACTAATTATCAAGCATGATAACGTCTTTTATCTAAAAGCTTTTCTAGCTGCACACAAGGATAATAGACAACTAATACAAGTAATTTTACATCAAACACTTAAATAAGGACCATTTTTAGGATGATTTTTGAAGTTAAAAACACTTTTTAATCATGAAAACTTAAAATGGGAATATGATAATGGGATTTGATATGAAAAATAACTCTAGAATAAGTGAGAATCAATCAAAAGGAAAGGTATGCTTATTAATAAATATTATATTATCTCAACCTATGCCTTATAATAATTTTTATCTTTGATATATATTAATTCAAGGTAATATGAAATAAAAATAAACTAACAATATGAACATTTGCACACTAATTTAAGTCTTTTGAAATGATTTAATCTATGAATTTTGACTATAAGGAGACCTAATTGGATAATAATAAAAATTGTTCTCATTTTTAAATTAAAATATAAAATGTCCATTTTCAAATTAAGTGAACCATACATCAACATATGCACATATAAAATTTTCAAAAAAAAAAAATTAACAACACTTAACCAATCATCTTACAACTTCATTTGAAATGTAAAACCAAAGTTCCATAAAATATATAAGCATAAAGAACATTGATAGTCTAATCAACAAAAATTCCCAAATCAATAATAAACTTTATTACATACATTAATTACCACCTCCATTCTAACACATATATGATATATAAGATCAAAAGTTCCATATTATTAAATAAATTAATGCTTATCTCTTATCCATATTTCAAATAATTAACAAGATTAAATTAATATAAAAATAATGTAAAATTTAATTTATTTCCCATATCTTCCAAAACTAGTGGTTCTCTGTAGATTATGTATCCAATTGAAAACATATATATATCCAAAAAAAAATTGGGAGCTTTCCTCCCAACCATATGATATCACTATGTATCTAACCCTATTTAAACCAAAATAAAAATGGGTGAGATAAATCATGATAAATTAGCACAAAATTTTAAACATGGTAGTATAAATTTATATTCAAATTTAAAGGTTGGATAAAAATATAAAAAACTAATTCTAGGGCTACAATTCCAATAATAAGTAGAAGATTCTAGTATTCCATAAAACATCAAAAGATACGATGCCCATGAAAAAAATATCTATGTCAACCCTTATGGTTACCCACATGTGGGGAAGGATGTCCATAGATAATAATTACTAGCATCACATTAAATATCATCACCAATGTATCCAAATATTTATATGAACCATTAATAGAGACAAATCAACAAGTAGCTTATCCTATAAACCCAAAACTCCTATAAATTTATTTAAGAGAATTCAACATGAAAATTTTAACATAAGACCAAAAATCATATACATCAAACTCCTACATCCACAAAACACAAATTGAAATGAAGGCTTCAAAAGTGTAATAAAATTACTTCACTATTAAATTAGAATCTCAAAAATATATGACAATATTAGTGCATTCAGATAAAAATAATTGAATAAATTATGAGTCATTTTTTGGTGTGGAAGTCCTCAACATTATAATAAGACTAGAATTCACTATATGATCATAAAATAATAATCACTTCCTCCTATTTATACCCTGATTAATTTATGGGGACACCCTAGGCCATCCTTAATTCTAATATGAATCTATTTAAATGAGAATATGAGTTAATTAAAGGTTTTGATAGCCATAAAACAGCCATGCATATCCTAGTACACACTATAGATAAAGTACATAGCATTACCTCCCCTTCAAACCAATTTTGTCTCCAACATTGATAATCTATGGATGCTTCTCCACAAATGTTTCATCCTCCCATGTCACATATTCACCATCTATATTATTTCAACTAACCAAATACTTTGGAATTATCCTCATCCTTGACCTTGTGGTGCATGTATAAAAGATTTATTTATGTTAAAAAATACTTAAAACTCCTCATCAAACTATAATAACTCTATCTAGGTGGAAACCTTATTTTAAGTAACATTCTTTGAGGTAACTCTATTTTTTATGTTACACTACCAATCTTCTGTAAAAATTTATAAGGGCCATAATGCTTAGGTAAAATCTTGTTATCTTTTTTCTATAATTTAAATTACATTTTATTATATGGATATAATCACACAAAACACCAATCTATAGCTTCAAAATGTATTTCACTATAGTGCTGGTCAAATTGATGATTCATGTGGTTTTGCACCAATATAAAAGGCTCTTTGATAATAGAGAGTACCTACTACTGATGTTGAGCGTGTTCTTCAAATTCTTGAACCTTTATCTAGAACCTCATTAATAATGTGATGGATGGTGGTAGATGCTACCTATAAAGTGCCTAAAATGGAGACATTTTAGATGATGTATGGAAAGAAGTGGTATAACACAATTTTATGAGTGGAAACCATTGAACCCATCTCTCTTATTGATCTAAAGTAAAGAAATGGAAAAACCCTCCAAGAACATGTTTACCACCTCAAATTTTCCATTATATTAAGGATGATATGATAAGACATGAGCTAGTTGAGAACCTAAACATGATAATAAATCAATCCAAAAATTAATAGTAAAAATAGGATCATGATCATTTACTATAATCTTTGGTGTCCCATGTATCTTCTAAATTATAAGTATATACATTTTTGCTAGTGTAATTTACAAGAAAACATTTCACAAGGTGAAAAAAAAGGGAAAATTGGTCATTCCATCCATTATCACCATGATTATATTTTGTTCTTTAAATTTAGGTAATATTATGATGAGATCCAATAAAACCCCATCTCGTGTTTAACTATAAATAATTAGAGTTTTCAGAAGCCTTGGGGTCTTAATTGGCTAGCCCTTATTTTGTTGACACACCATGCATTCTACCATGAACTTTTATACATCCCATTTTATTCCTTACCAAAATAAATCCTTCTTAATCATATGATAAGTCCTCAAAAAACCAAAATGACCACCCATTAGAGAAACACTGAGCTCTAAAACAACCTTATTTTTAAGGTTTGAGTTCTTACATAGGTAAAACCTATGCATAAACCATAAAGCATCCCCTTTCCATATAAACATTTTTTACATGATTGGATTTTTTTGTTGTCATTATTTCATTATGATCTTACCTCATCTACCTAATATAATTTTAATATAGGCATGACACATAAAAATGCCTCTAGAAACTCATCCCTCTAGGATAGTGCATTAATTGCTAAATTTTACTTCCATTTATTATAAATGATCTCAAAGTCATAACCCAACATATTTTTAACCCATTAATATTTCTAATTAATTGATAATCATTTCTCCATGAAATATTTTAGATTGTTATGATGTATATTCTCCTTTAAGTGTCTTCCCATTAGATACGGTCTCCAATTATTTATTTCATGAAGGATAGACATAAGTTTATTCTCATAAATGGGATTATAAATATACTTAAATTTAAATTAATGACTATAAAATTTAATGGGGCATCTCTCTTTCATGGGTATTTCACCCATATTATACTATGATCCATTAGATTTAATAACGAAGTTTTTGGAAAAATATGGGGTAGATAGAATAGGAGTGGTGCACATGGCCTCCTTAAACCTCTCAAATGTCATGGTATATTCATAATTAAAATGTAAATAGTCCTTATTTAATAGCATTTTTAGTGGTGTTATTATGTTTCCATACTTTTAATTCCAAGAAGCCCATAGGTTATTAAGGTTTTTAGGTACTTTGTATTCTACCATGTCCTTGATCATTCAAGGATCCACTTTGATGTCTTCATGATAGATAATTTGAATCAATTATTCCACCTCATTGAATTTAAAATATCACCTAGAATACTTGGTATAAAGATGATGTTTTTCAAGAGTTACCAAAATATGATTCACGTGATGTAAGTGCTCCTCCAATTTTTTTATAGATTAAGATATCATCAAAGAATAAAAATAAAAAGTTTCACATAAAGAACATAAAGATAGAATTCCTCAAAATTTTAAATGTAAATGGTATATTTATGAGGCTAAACTACATAACCATAAATTCATTGTAACCCATATGTGTCTAAAATATTGTTTTATGAATATAATATTATTTGATTTTAATTTGATGATACCTTGAATGAATTATAGTTTTTTAAAATAAACAACACCATGTAAATCATATAAAAATTATCAATTACTAGAATATAAAACTTATATTTGATGGTGTAATTGATGATTTATCTAAATTCTAAACACATGGACCAAATTTCATTCTTGTTACACACCATCATCATTGGATAAGAGTAAGGACTTAAAATATGATGAATAATACCTAGTTATAACATTATCAGAGTTGTTGCCAGAATCTGGATAAGCAAGTGCAATGGAGACGTGATCACATGAGTTAAAGCAAGTGCACACCACATAGATGCTAAAGCAATTTGAAAATAACACAAGAAGATAAATTTCACAAGACAAAATGGATAAAACTAAAATCTGATTAACATGAGATGACCAAAGTGAGGACTACAAATAGGAGAGCACGTAAGTAACTCCTCCACAAAAGGTGGACAAGGCACCCCAAGAATAGACTGTAACTCCTCCATGAATGGTGCTGACAAGGTGCTAAGAATAGAGAAGTAACTCCGATCAAGGGAGTTACTTATGACATTCTTATGACACCTATGCCACATCTATGACACACACATCCACATAAGCTAGCCTATCCCAAAAATGTAGGAAAAATCCATGTATGTACAAGAAATACTATTTCCCTAATCAATAAATAGGGAAAAATAAAAAACTACACTAATAACCCCCCCATAAGCATAGCTTAGGTGGGTAGTGTGGAAATATAAAATGGGTCCCAATAACTAGGCTTGATGAGGTAACCATGTACAAATGCAATCTCCCATAAGATAGAGAAAAGGAGAAAATTCATAGGAAAAAAACTCCCCCCAAAAGAGAGACATATAAGAAAGAAGAGGCTAGAAGGCCCCCCTAAAGATGATGTTGTTGTAGATGTAGACCGCACCCCAAGAAGATCTCGTAGATGAATGAACTTGCTCTCAATGAAAGGTTTGGTGAAGATGTCTACAACCTGCTCCAAAAATTGGCAAAATATCAAGTGAATGACCTAACTATGAATTAGCTTCCGAATGAAATGCATGTGAATCTCTATGTGCTTGGTCTGTTGGTGCTAAACTGGATTCCTACAAATCTGAATGGTATTCTAGTTGTCACAATAAATGATGGTGGGATACTTAATAGGAATGCCAAACTTAGAAATTATCCCCTAAAGCTAAATAGCCTCAGTAACTACATTAATACCTCCCCTGTAATCTACCTCTATGGATGATATAGAAATAACATTATGCTTATTGCTAGACCAACTGATAGGACCAGAACCTAGAGAGAAATTGTAACTAGAAGTTGACTTACGAGTATATGAATCACCAACCCAGTCTGAATCTGTATATCCAACCAAGTCAACCTCTATGCCAAATCTGTAATGAATCCTATATCTATGTGAACCTTGTATGTAATGCAAGATCCTCTTAGCTACTTTCCAATGTAGCTCATGAGGTTTCTACATGAATCTAGAGACAAGTCCCATTGTATATGATATGTCAGGCCTGGTGTGAGTCAAGTGGATGAGACTACCAACAAGTTGTCGATACCGAGTGGCATCAACCAATGGTGAAGAAAAATCAGCCTCAAGCTTGACTCCTGATAGAAAGGGAGTCAGAGATGGCTTGCAATCAGGCATGTGAAACTGAGCCAATAAGTCAAGAGCATACTTAGGTTATGCAAGAGAAATCCCTAAATCTGACTATGAGATCTCGATGCTAAGGAAGTAGTGAAACAAACCCAAGTCTATCATGTCAAATATATCCTGAAGAGATGCCTTCACCACTGTAATAGCTGATGAAGAACTCTCGATGATCAAAAGGTCATCAACATATAGAACCAAAATGAAGAGCAAATCATCCTATCGTAAGAATTAGACATTGGGATCAGAATGGCACCTAGTGAAACCCACTATGAGAAGGAAGGAATCCATCTTGGCATACAAAGCCTAAGGGGCGTATTTGAGGCCATAGATAGATTTCCTAAGTCTGCATACTAAGGAAGAATCCTGAACAAATCTTGGTGGCTGCTCCATGTAGATCTCTTCCTCTAAGTCTCTGTGAAAAAATGCACTCTTCACATCCATTTGATGCACATCCCAACCATGTGCTATGGCAATAGCTAAGGTGAGTCAGATAGAAGTCATATTTGTAATAGGTGCAAAGGTCTTTGTGTAGTCAATGCCTGCAACCTATGAGAAACCCTTGGCAACCAATCACACCTTGTACTTATCAACTGACCCATCTACTACAAACTTGGTCTGATATATCCACCTACATCGAACCATCTTTCTTCCCTTAGGAAGTGAATTCAAGTCCCAAGTGTGATTTTTGATTAAGGAAGAATATTCTTCCTCCACAACACTATCCCACTCATGTACCCCCAATGCTTCTCAAAAAGTTTGTGGATCTGAAATTATAGCGAAGAAGGCATGTGGATGTCTCTAAAAATCCCCCTAGTACATCTATCATCTGTAGGATCTCTTGCTCAAGTTTCATCACTCTCTAGTGTCTGTCTAGCCCAAAGTGGCCAAAAAGTGGGTGAGTCAGGTGCTAACTCCTCATCCTCTAATTGACTAGAGGTGGATGACTTTGCATCACTGTCCTCACTATCTAAACTCAAAGAAGAAGAAGATGTCTCTGGCTTAAGAACCTACTATGGCTGATTTGAATATAATGAGGAATCATCATGAAGAAGTAGATCCAATGAGGGAGAAGAAGTGTCAAGTGTTGAGTCTCTAGGACTCTCCTGAAAATGGACACTTCTCTCGATGAACAACTCATGAGTGACTAGATCTAGAAGGTGATATCCCTTAATACCATCTAAATATCCTACAAAGATGCAAGGCTTGGACTAACATTCCATAGCTTTGCATTTCTTCTTCAAAATGCAGGCCATGGTCGGGGATCTAAAAACTCTAAGGTGCTCAAAATTAGGTTTTCTTTTATCTCAAGCTTTAAAGGGTGTTATCCATTTCAAAGTTTTGTGAGGAACCCTATTTTGAATGTAGCAAGCACAATTGATGGCTTCAGCCTAGTACTATGGTGCTAAGGATTTGGAATGAATCATACAGCTACCCATCTCTTTTGAAAACCCTTTTTTTGTGTTCTATAACCCTATTCTGTGAAAGAAAATAAGTGACTATGCACTACAAATCAATCCCCTCTGTGGTGCAAAATTGCTCAAACCTGATGCTAACATACTTCCCTCCATTATCAATCAAATAACCTTGATGGATTTCTCACTCTATTTCTCAACAAGAGCCTTAAAGTCTAGAAAATTTTCAAACACTTCAGACTTTTGTTTGAGAAAACATATCCAAGTGTACCTAGATAAATCATTAATGAAAGTGAGTATGTACTTGGCCCTTGTGAAAGATGGTTTGGGAAAGGGTCCCGATACATCACTGTGGACTAACTCCAAAGGTTGTGAAGCTCTCCAAACTTTGTCTTTGTCAAATTTTGCTTTGTGATGCTTTCTAAGGGAGCACCCCTCACAAAGTCCTTCTAAGAATTAGACACGAGGCAAGCCAATGACCATGTCATGTTTACAAAGTTTCTCAAGGTAGCGGTAGTTAAGGTGGCCAAACCGCTCATGACACAATTTGCTAACTCCATTTGAATGAGTCAGCAATGCTGTTGGAGAAGAATCTAATGCAAAATGTGAGAATGTGTATAACTTGGCTTGGTGATCTGCCCTACCCACTACCACTATAGTATCACTATGCAACTCCCTAATAACCATTGAATTTGGTGAAAACTCAACTCTCATGCCCTAAATAATGTTAGTGATTCGGTACACTGATAGAAGATTGGTTGAAAGAGAAGGAAAAATTAGAACATTATTGAATATTCCTCCTTCCATTTCAATTGACCCTCGCCCTACAACAAAAACTGATGTGTCATCACCCAAACTAATTGAAGTCATGCTACAAGACTCTAAAGATGGAAAACCAACTAGTGAAGAGCCCATGTGGTGAGAAGCACCTGAGTTGATTACCCATGAAATTGTAGAAGCTGTTGTAGTGACAAGGGCCTTAGCCTTTTCTTTCTCCTTACCCTTGCCTTTTGCCTTGGTAGAATCTTGGGTAGATGAATTCTTCTTGATGGACTCTGGAACACCTATGTTGTTCTTCTCTAGAAGATGAGTTAGGTGATCTATTTGTTTTTTCATGCATTTGTATTCATCATGCCCTGTCCTTTTACAATAGGCACACTTAACCTTTTCCTTCTTAGGTTTAGCATTGGAAGAGGAAGTCTTAGTGTTGTTTTTGGCATGATTGGTGTTTTCTTTCTTCTTCTCCTGGTCCTTATTCTTTTTCTTTATCTCCTTTGTTGAAGTCTTATGCTTACCATTTCTAGCTATCAAAGATTGGGGTTGAGTAGACTTCATTGTGCCCATTTGAATTAACTTATCTTGCTCCCTAGTCAAGTCGCCAATGAATGAATCCAAAGAAAGCATTTTCCATGTAGTGCCAAGGGCACATTTTGTGGCATGGAAAGTGGAGACAAAGATTGAATAGCTTGGACCTAACTTTGTGAGAATAGAAAGTATGAGTTGATCATCTTTCTTCTCTATCCCAAATTATTTCAATTGCAATCTAAGGGCCTTAAACTTAGTGAAGAAGTCCTGTAGGGTGTCGAATTTGCTAGGACTTAAACTTATGAGTTTGTTTTCAAGCTCATGACCTCTCATCTCATCAAGCTTCCCAAATAAATTTTCTAAGGTGTCCCATATGTCATTGGGAGTCTGGGAGGATTCTAGATGGAAGAGAAGTTTTGGAGACATAGACAAGCTCAGTAATCCATAGGCTTCATCACTATGGTTGTACCACTTGACCTTTTTAGCATCAGTGTTGGGTTCTACTTTATTACCCATGGTGATCCTATACAGCCCTTTACTTCTAAGAATGATTGACATTTTAACCTCCCATTCATGATAGTTGTAGGGTGTTAGGGGTTTAAGTTGAAAATAATCCATTTTTATCTAAATTTAGGTGAAGTTGTTTTGATTACAAGTTGTAAAATTATGTAGAAAGGAGAATGAAAGCAAAGATTTACAAGTTTTAAAAAGCAATCACACCCCCCCAAAATATTAATCCCCCTCCAAATATGAAAGTGCAAACTCAAAAGACGTCGGACTTAGCCAATAATGTGTCTTAGAGCAATCAGTGCAAGACTAAAGAAAATAGGACGTCGGACTCAGCCGAAAATGCGTCTCGAGAGACCCAAATTTTTGGCACTTCATAAAATAGTGCATTTTTGACAAATAACAAGTCTAAACTATGGAGAATTTAATTACAAACACTTTTTGAAAAAATGGCACCCAAATTTGAGCTACTTTTTGCAAGATATTAAAGGTTTAATTTTCCTGTAAACTAGTGTTTTTGCAAAAAAGAGCACTAAAACATTAAAAAAAGGCCTATTATGAGAGAGAAAGTGGCCTTCCAGCCACTCATTGGATTTGACATAGAATGAGGAATCCAAAGGAGGTTTTTGTGAGGGGTAATTTTCCTCCTGCCAACCCGGGCCTCACCCTTCGTCTTCGACAAGCGAAGGTACAAGTTTTAAATGAAAACCCCCAAATTACAAAACTGTCTAAAAAATTAAGTATTTAGTCAAATTGACTAATTTTTGTTTTACAAGTAAATTTTTAAATAAAAATAATGAAGCATAAAGAGAAATGAAGGATGCCATGTGTCCAAGGGGTGCCACATGGGATGCCAAGTAAGGAAGGGGTGCCAAAAACAAATAGTCCAGATTATACTTGCAAAAAAGACAAAAGAACAGCAGATGTGGCAGTATGTTTTCACCAAAAAAAAGGGCGCATCTCTAATTTTTTGGGCAAGAAAAGGTTAAAGAGTTTCTAGACTTCAACACACAGCAATTTTACCAAAAAAATGTGTCATTTTCAAAAAAATAGTCCTGGACGCCGTACGACCTGCTTGTATGGTAGAACAGAAACAAGAAGCTAGGTGCAGAAGCTTGGCATTACTGAAGGCACCTTTCTACAAGGATAATAACAAACTTAGTAGAAAGGATGTGCCATTTTTATAAAAAATGTGCCATAGTAAGCTGGACGTCGTACAGCTGATGGCATGGATGTAGAAGGATGCTGGAAGGACTGCTGTTTGGAGTTGTTGCTCTTCCCTCTATTGCTCCACACAATAATGGCACCCAAGCTAACTACTGAATCAGACCTTGAAGTGAAGACAGCCAAGACACCCAAAGGCCAAGGATTCCAAGATGCAAGATACCAAAAATGATATATTTTTTATATTTTAGATCAGATCTAGAAACTAAAAAAAACCAAAGAGAACTCCACTCTTGATTTCAAAATGAACTAAAAGCATAACCATACACATGATTACAATTCTTGCTCTGATACCATATTGGAGTTGTTACCAGAATCTAGATAATGCAAGTGCAATGGAGACATGATCACACGAGTTAAAGCAAGTAACACCACATTGATGCTAAAGCAATTTGAAAATAACACAAGAAGATAAATTGCACAAAACAAAATGGAGAAAACCAAAATCTAATTAACATGAGATGGCCAAAGTGAGGACTACAAATATGAGAGTACGTAAGTAACTCCTCCATAAAAGGTGAACAAGGCACCCGAAGAATAGACTATAACTCCTCCATGAAAGGTGGTGACAAGGTGATAAGAATAGAGAAGTAACTCCCATCAAGGGAGTTACTTATGACATTCTTATGATGCCTATGACACATTTATGATACACACCTCCACATAAGCTAGCCTATCCCACAAATGTAGAAAAACTCCATGTATGTACAAGAAACACAATTTCCCTAATTAATAAATAGGGAAAAATAAAAAAAATACACTAATAAACATCTCTTATACCAAATTTTTGCATCTCACTCTTTTACACATATTGGTACATATATGGCCTAATGTTTGGTGGCTGGCTCCTTGGTACTATAATAATGTCATGATCATGATCACTTTTTTGAGGCAACCCTTTTAGAATATCCCAAAAAATAACTAAGTGACTATATATAATTATTATAAAATCTATAAGTGTAAACACTATTGATTATTGTGCCTCCAATGAAAATAATTATATTTTAAACTGACTTTAACCATTTTTAAGCATCCTTTACATCTAATTATAGCTCAAAATTTTATATATTTTTCATATATCTTGTGTGCTTCAAAAATACTATCCTCTAAATGAAATCACATAAAATAATCTTGTAATTTCATCTCAGTAGTCCCCAAGGTAGCGATCCATTAGATTCTTAACCTAATGTTTGATCCACCCATGGAAATGGAAAACATAGGTAAATTTAGTTGGTAGTCTCTCATGGCGATTTTGATATGATGAAATTTCAAATAATAGTTGATTGTACCCATATCTACAATCATGAATTAAAATTTTAGAGATGGGTAAAAAAAATGAAAAAAACACAACCAAACTATTTTTTATCATGTTATTACTACTTCTTGATTTAATCAATACCAAACTTCAATTTTTTAAGAAACCCAGAACCTTGAGGGTTTGTGAAATGTTAATACCTAAAATTTTATCAAAATATATCATTATCCAAGGATATCCTACCTCTACCTTTCACTCATAAACAAACTCTAATGCACCTTCTTCATCCTTTTCATCTTCATTCAGACCCTCCATGTCAAACAATTTCTTGTTGGCACATTTATATCCTCAAAATTTTATATAACCTTTAAAATGTAACCTTTTCTCCTTTTTCTCTTCAATTTGATTAGGTTTCATCCTAGTGGGATGAGGGAGTGATGTTTTTGAGTGATAAAATATCCAATATTAATGAATGTTTTCCAAATTTTAGATAATATTTTGTATTATACCTTGTGCATCATGATAATAATCATAAAAAATAAGTGGGTTAAACATGTATACCTCATGTTGAATGTGATACTTGGTATCTTGTATATTAAACACACCCCACCCTCTATATTGTTCTAAAAATCAAGTACCCCTTTTTTTGGAATTATTTAATATATTATATGGGTATCTATGTGTTTTTGAGGATTATGATAGTTGTTATTGTCAGTAAAAACTTAGTGCTTTTAATGTTGAATCATGTTGTGGTATGTTTTTTTTCCATTTCAAAACACTTGTTTAAACTAAAATATTAATTAAAATATGGAAATAATACCTTTTCATGACAAGAAGTCATATTGATTTATTTAGTCAATTTTAGTCTTCAATGGATTGATTTTAAATGCTTTCCCTTCAAAAACTAGTCTTTGGTGGCTTTATTTTAGAAGATTTCCCTTCAAAAACGTTTTTGGTGACTTTCTCATTGGATACATCACTTCATCAGGCACTTTTCATTTAGAAGATTCACTTCAAGAAAATTCTCATCGGCAACTTACACTTTGGAAGGATTTTTTTGAAAGGTTTACTATAGTAATTTTGGTCTCCAAAATTTATTATAGGAAGTTTTTGGTCAATATATTTTCATCCAAAAGTTTTGTCAAAAGCTTTGTATTTAATGCCTTGTTTGACTTTATACCTTTTAAAAGGTTTACTCTAGAAAATTTCACTTCAAAAACTTTATTTCATATACTTTTCATTAGGAATTTTGTTTCAAAAATATTTCTTCTGAAAACCTTCTCATCATAGGCTTTGTGTTAGGAAATTATATTTTAGAGACTCCACTTTGGAAAGAAATTTTAAAGACTTTTTCATTAGATATTTTATTTCAAGAAATTTCATTTTAGAATCTTTCTCTTTAGGAACTTCTATGTGACTACTTTTACCTGAACCAATCTTCCCAAATATTGCTTATTCATCAACAACTTTTTTTTATAAATTTAAAGATAAAATATTTTAGAACCAATATTTCTAAAGAACATTCTATGTTTCAGAGTATTTTGGCCTAAAGGTAAAGTTTAACTTCTCTTGACTAGACTACATAATGATACATGGGAAAATATGAAATTCAACACCATGTCACCCCAAATAATAAGGCATATTACATGTAATGTAAACTAATGCAAGGTGGTCAAATTTGAATTGAATGAGGGTGATGAGCTCATAGAATTTGGTGATTAATGGCACACAAATTAGAAATCAATGGAAAAATACATTAACATCAACACTCCATCCAAGTTCACATCATTATATCTTTTAGATCTTGAGTAAACTTTAGCCTTAAGTGATCCCAAAATCCCTAACTGATATCAAAGTGATTTTCTATCCATGAAACTTAGTTTAGTATTATATGCCATTACCAAATGATTAGAGCATACCAATATCCATCAAACCACCATGGCATCATCATCAAGGTCATACAAAGGATCCATATAAAACTCAAACTTATCTATTAAGGATTATACATAGTGCTTAGACATGGTGTTTGACACCACTATATTTGATTGTCATTATCCAAATTATTTGAAATTATGTTAAGTTGTGGAAAATGTAGACTCCTTGACAATTGAAGAAGACATCTCATCTGAGGATAAACAACTAGTAAAGGACCTACTTCCATTCAAATTTCAAGTTCTACACTATGTAGCTATGAATCTTGAGGTTATGCCATGCATATATTTATTATGAGGCCTCTTCTTCAAAGGGAGAATAGAAGATGGTGAATACCTTCACTATGTGTAAAATAACATATTAGTCATGTTATCTAAGAGACACATCTACCAGGTATTTGAGCCTACCCATTCGATATGTCACTTTCAATTTAAATATTGTCATTACATGGAATAAGTCAAATAATGTGTAGTGATATCTATCAAGGTGGCTCCTCCTTGGAGAAAATTTCACTCTAAACAAACATTTCAAGAAACCTATTCCCATCACCTTATTCAAAATGGGAATCCATATGGGAATGGCATTATTAAATCAAATTTTTATCCATGTAAGCATCTATTTCCTATACTTGGAGTTGGTTCCCCTAATGGACATGATAAGTACCTTAGAACACAACTACACTTTGGTAGAAGTGATCAGTTCATGCCTCCAAGAACAAATCTTACATAAAGACAAGATGCCACTAGAAGGAAATTTCTACATGATGTCTTATATCTAAGACGTAGTCATGGGGATAATAAATAGACATAATGGAGTCTTTTGGGATCCTAATATAGAAATCATCAAGAAATGGATTTGTGATTATTATAGTTGTTTGCACATCTAATGTTATGTTAGGAATATAGTGAAGATTATTGAGAATCTTTACCCTCAGGCCTAAATGGCCATCTATGGTCATTCTTTGGCTAGAATTTCACCTAGTGTATCTAGAACAATGGAAAACAACATAGGACATTACTATCGGTACCCATATTACATTGTTATCATGGTGGTGGGACATAAGTTAGATCCTTTCCCTATGTTCATTATAGACAAATTAGTTGATTAGGAAATTGCATAGCAAATATGGAATGACATTGATGAGGAACTAAAAAATAATAAGAAGGCCACATTTCATGGCTCCCACATCACTATTACGAGAATGCAATACACAATACGAAGGTAGTTCAAAGAAGCTATAAATTTTAGGAAGTCATATGCATTACATACCTTCCCTCTTAGATATTGGGACCCTCATGACAAAGCCCAAAAGAGAATTCACACCCTTGGATTCACTTACAAACATGAGCCAATGGATTGTGATTTTTTTTCCTAAATGATAAGGATGATGCAAAAGTGAAATAAAGGGTAGCAAATATAGGCTAAAATGAGGACCTATTGAGTTTTATATAGGTTGAACCCTCCCTCACACTCAGTGAAGAAAAGTTTAGGATCCCTCCTCCTAGAGGATGGAGATCTTATGATTTTTGGAGTGGTAGGACATCACAAAAATTAGAAGGAGAGGGACAAGATCTCCAAATATCTCAAGGCCAACCACAATACCAATAGTAGTTAGTAGGTAAATCACCACTCATTGGAGGGTAGGATGAACAACAATAAGAATATAAATATCTTACCTCTACACAAGTAGAAGATGAAAAAATGCTCAAAATTAAAGCATTATTGATTGAACTAATACAGTTCAAACAAGAGCTATTAGAGGAGCTAACTTAAGAGAGAGATAGTGCACAAAGGGAAGAAGTTAGGATTATTTTCTTGGACTAATTTGATGAAGAGGAAATAGTGATTTCTTCAGCCCCAACACTCAATATTATTCCCCTTTCTCTTCCCTAATAGGAAATAGTTACACAAGGTGGTAGAGATATAAAGTGTTATCAAAGGAATTATAAGGGTGATATACCATAGACCCCACCCACATAGACACTCAAGGAGGCACAACCTTCACTAGAAGGTGAACTAACACAATAGGAGGATGAGGAGGAGTTAAAGAAGGATAAATTATTAAGCCTATAGGCATTAAAATCCAAATCACCTATCATAAGTGAAGCATATGGTGAGGGTCCTCTGCTTACATCCCTATTAGCTACCCAAGTTGTACCCTCTTAAGGAAGACTATTCAAACCCTCCCCAAACATGGACTAACATGGGATTAACTATAGGTTATGGGTTACCTATTGTCTAGGCCAAACCTATAGATTATGGGGCTATCTCCCCTAATTTATTAGTTGAATTCTCTTTCTAAGACCTTATTCTATGGGGAATAAAATGGTAAAAATATTGCATAAAATAAATATACACTAAAGTGGTGATGCACCAATACTTGGATATCCTCTCTTGGTTTGTCCCTTAGACATTCTTATAAACCCAATGAAAAATAAAAAAAATTATTATACATATTAATAAAGTGATATTCATGAATATTTCATGTGAATATCAAGTGGAAGTTCTAAAACTTGAAGGCTAAGAACCTAGGTCTACAAAAGACACTATTAGTCTAGTAACACTCAAGAATGCTCATGCCTATCAATACTTCACACAACCTACATAGCCTGATAACATGAAATTAAGTTCATGAAAGCACCTAAAAAATAAAATTAAAATCATACATTCTAAAAATCAACTATTATAATACACACTAACATTGAAACAAGAAGTCTATAACTATTCTTCTCATTGATTCAAAGGTATAAGGTATAATTTTGATATAGTTTTCTCATACTGACCTAAGGAATACAACTCAAGGCAATAAGGCCTAAATATATAGAAGAATGGGAGAGTGAAATAAGAGAGATTGGAATGGAAATTTGGATAATAGGTCATAATTTATCCTCCTTCACTCCACTATTAGTTACAAATCTCAACATTTTTCTCCATATTCCCTTTATACATTGCTTTTATGGTTGAATAGGTGTCTTTAGTGAGACACTTAGAGAATTAATGCATATTATGAGTAAATTTTGACTCATAAATATGCCATGCATGCCACCATTTGCTTTCTTATTTTCCTTTCTTTAGTTACCAATGTTGAAAGAGGTCTAGTAAATGCCTTCTCTATGAGGCATTTAGTGATGTAAATCCTCCTAATATGCTAATGAGGATTAATAACTACCCAACTCTCTCTAATTGAAATGAAGTTTGAATTTATTTCATTTCAAGGATGAGTTACTATGCATAATTTATGTACATTAACCTTCTCATAAGTCTTTCTATAACAAATTTGAATTCTCTTGTTTGACCAAGTAGGCCAAATAGACCAATTAGGCCTAATTGCCTAACTGTTAGTGCTTGGCAGCCATAAAACCTAAAATAAACCTCAAGAACATATGAATTGATTATTTTTATGTATAAAAAAACATCATACATAATAACATAGGCCTTCTTTAGTGAGAAATATTTGTAAATGTGTCAAACTAGTTGGTTATGTCATCATGTCTTTCATTTCTACAGACTAGCTCTTTAGAAGAAACCTATAGAGGTGTTTACAAGCATGTTTTTGAGAATATTATGGCTTGAGGATATGTAATAAGTTATAAACCCTCCCTTATAAATATTTTCATCTCTCATAACAACTTTTTACCTCTCTTTCATCCATTTTTCTTGTAAAAGTATAGTTTTATGACACTTCCATATATATTCCATACAATCATGTACCATGACCATGTCCTCCTCTGAGTGTGTTTGATGTTAAAATTTATTATCATGTTATTCTAGGCTGATTGGTTTCTAAAATACCATTTTTTATAAAATTGGGGTTGCTTAGGGTTTTAGAGAGGTTTTGGAGGTCCATGACTCTTTGTAATGATTCATAAAGTATGGACCCCTACATAAAAAAATATTGTCATGGATATTACGTATATTAAACCCTCAAAATTATCTAAAAATATTGAATTCCCATTCAAAATAAGCATCAATATAGGTACTTAGATAAATGGGCTTGTATTCTTCTACAGGTAGTTTAGACAAGCTAGCAGTCTTACCTTGGTTCATAAATGTGGGCCCCTCAAACAACCTTAATCCTTCATGCATTTAAATTACATATGGGCCCTCAATTACCAATAATATAATTTACTCTAAATCCCTTGGTGATGAAATAAATGAGCATCAAAACATACCACTCAAACTAATTATGTATACTATAGAGTTTGTATTAGCTTTCAAGAACTAAATTGACCTTGTTGTTTCCCAGTTGTACACCTCATACACTCAGCCTTACACACTTAAAATAAAATGGAAATAAATGATGAAAAACCTACTAGTGTGTCATTGTATCTATGGAAGGGTTCAGCATTAAGATTAGACCAAATACAAAAAATGATTGAAAGTCACTTACAAAGGTTATGGTCAGCTCCCTATTAATTTTGGCTCTACCTAAACAAAGGTGAGAGGACCTATGGGGTAGCTTGATCATGTGGAGAGATTATAAAATTCAACCTCCATGTGGATTTTTGACATAAGGAATAAATATGACTAGGACATATCCATGCTTATATACTTTAATTGTGAAGGGTTGTCACACAAAATGCATAAATGCTCTAAGTCATATATAAGCTACTAAAGATAGATGAGGTAATGACTACAAACATCATTCTATAAAATTTTCAACAATAGGGGTCAAATGGAAAACTACAATGATATAATTTAAACCACAAACTACAAACACATTTTAAACATGCAAGATATTATGTATTTTCAAGGTAGATAACACTTATCATATGTAAAGGGTGTATTATCTACAAGGTAGGATAGGGTAGGAAAATTTAGATGATTAAAAAAAGGGTGGTGTGCTAGTGATTTTTAAATATCTGGGTATATTATAGTATTTCATGTCAATATTATTTATTAAATATGAAAAAAACTTCAAATGTAAGATAATAACAAATACCAAATGATTCTTGAGAGACTAGAAAATACACTGAAACTAATCTTTCAAATGATTTTCCTTGTCAAATCCATAAACCTAGGGTGTCATAACAAGCTATTCAACAACCTATCCTAAAGTAATTTAGAAATATTTTATAATATAAATCTATGCTCAAAATTAAAAATAGTAGTGAGAACAAACCCAAATATCCAATAAAAAATTCTTACAATACATGTCATTGTAATTCATCAATAGGGAACAACAAAAAACCATAAGCATTTTCATTAACTTGAAAAAGAAATATTACACACATCAATACTTCAATATGCTACCATGGAGACAAGCATGGTGAGATTGCTCTCTTGATAAGGGAGACATAAGAATGATCTCAATGATTGATAATGGTTGTATAGTCATAACCACCTCAATAAGGGAGACAAAATCTACACATAGTGATTGATCCCAAATTTGTTTTGCATAACCTAGATGTAGAGAAATTAGATGCCTAAAATAATTACCAACAATAACCAACACAATGGCCAACTAACCCCTTCAACAGAAGAGAATCCCTCTATTTATAATTTTTTAATTTAGAACTATGGTCACAACTTGTAAAATTAAAAAACAAACCTTTAGGTCCACTAAGATGCTTCCGGCTAGAGATATAATCCCTTGCCATGCCTAAAATCTTCATCCATTTGCAATAAAAATCAATGTTCTAACTACCTATATAAATGATGATGAATATTTATAGCAAAATCTTTGATCTCATGATAGGATATAACTTTCACACAAGTTAGAAGGATAATATTCATGGTAGAGGGTCGAACAAACTTTTTTTTATGTGGAATTGCTTGAAGATGCCTTGGACCACTTGTTTGCATAGCTAAAAACTCCTAGACAGTTTCCCTCCCCCTCATGCATGTCATGGAATAACCTAATTTTACCATTATTTCTTATCAATATTTTAGATCCATGGCCCTTTAAATGATCTTCTCTGGAGTGGCCCTCCTTGGATTTGTAGACCTAAAATATCTCTCTCATGAATGACCTTAGACAAACACAATAACAAAAATTCAAAAGACGTAGGCTGCTTTCAAATTTTCACCTTTTGGCTCCAAATTTTTTTTCACATTTTTTATTTTACAAATTTTAATTTTTCATATTTTGCCTTTTAGGGTTTCTATCATATATATTTTTAATGAAAAAAATACATTATTTCACTTTTGACTTATTGGGGAAATTATTGTCCCTCTCACAAATTTGCCATTTGTCAATTTATGAGATATTATCAGTGGTTGAGGATTTTGATAACTATATTGTATAGTGTCTTTGAATGTGTCATGAATTTATATGTGGCATCACTATGTCACTTATTTCACCAATATTTTTTCTTTATACTGACCTCAACATCACTTGTCTCCATACATGGTTGAACTTCATTGAAATCATGATCATCCTATGCCATCAAATATGTTCATCCAATTAAACACAAACCATATATCTATATTTGGATCATTACACTTGTGACACATGTCACTATTGTTTTCAACCTAGACCCTTTGAAAATTCCATCTTGGTTTGCACCATTAGATCTATGTGCACAATTTAACATAAGCCATTGATCTTGATCTAAAAGACCAAACACTATTAGTTTCTAGCTATCTTTATCCCTAAGTTCATGCCACTTAGTAGCCCTGTAAGCTTTCTACATCTTGAACTATCAATTATGCTTGGTCTAGTGTGCTTCTACCACATGGTGGTCCCATGTTCATTATGGGTTTTATTGAAAATCCCACTCTCATTTCACACCACTAGATAATCCTTACCTAAGAAAATGCATGCCATCGATTTTTGAAAGAATCTCAGGCTTTAATCTATGGCACATAGGTGTGGCACTTGTATTTTCTATGCATGTTGACAACTTCATTGAAAATTCTAGCATCATCTTAGGGCATTGATCTCATTGGCATAGATTTAGCATAGACTATCAATCTCTATCCATATACACCAGTCCTTTTATATGTGATTATTGTATTTTTGTCAAGGTTTATTGATGGTGACACTTTTTACCATCTCGCTCATCTTAGGGATTTATTTGAAACATTGGATTTATACGCATCATCGATCAGGAACTATACACTTCACCACATATAATTGATCAATGAGAACCTACTCAAATTTTAATCAAGCCCTATGAGCTCAATACTTATGCAATTTGGATGAATTTATTTGGATCTTTTGATCATCAAGCCTTTTATCTTTTAGGACCTTTGTCTTCAACATTCATGTCTTTATCATTTTGGTATTTTTCATAATTGTTGTGGGATTTTTGTGCCATAATAATTATTATGGGTCTTTTATTTAACAACATTTCTTTGCAATAATCCATCTTCAACATTCCTGCTCCACAATAATCCTTTCAAGAATTTTTGTTGGGATAATTATCTCAAACAAAATGTTTGAGATAATTTCTCCTAGGGATTTTGGCTTTACATTTTTCCTAATAGATTTAAAATTTATTGGACTTTTTACACAAATTCCCAAAGGAAATATCCCTTTAGAAAATTTTATCACATGTAAAATGCCCATAAAAATTCAATTGTTGGAATTTTTATCTTCATCAAGACAATTATTTTAGACATTTTATCCAAAAAAATTTCCCTGAAGTAAATGACTGACATTTTTCTCAAACAAATTAAACTTACACTTTTGTTGAAGGAATTTGGAATTACACTTTTTCTAAAGGAATTTGGAATTACACTTTTGCTGAAGGATATGACTTTTTTTAGGGTTTTTTGTGGGAAAAATTATTGAAGGGAAATTTCCTTTCAAACTTTTTTCCATAGATAAAATGTCTAAAATAAATAAGCCTTTTGGAATTAACAATTGTTTTGAAATAATTGACTTTCCATTTCTTATAGGCCTTTTACACAAGAAAAATGTTAGAAGGGAAGGTACCCTTAATAATTTCTACCATGGATAAATTTTTTGAAAGAAATAATACTTTTGACTAAAACATATAATTTATTTAGACTTTTTGTAATAGATAAAATGTCTGATAGAAATAAGTCTTCTAACTTTTTGTCTGAGATAAAAATCCTAAAGACCTATGTCCAGTGGACAAAGTGTTTTCATAAAAAACTTAGAAAAAGTCTAAGGGAAAGATACATACACCAAGTAAAGACCAAATTAATACTTATCAAATTTAGCACAAAACTTGACCTTTGACATGAACATTTGAGAACAAGACTTGGGTTGAGGACTTAAATTTCATACTTGACAAGGGTCCAATTTCTTCAATGTAATTTTTGGAACTAACAGACCTTTACCCTATTTATTTCTAATTTAAAACACCTATTTATACTTGAATCATCCCCCTACATATTTTCATGTTGTCAAAATTGGTTAGGAAGGTGTTTGATCATACCCATGGTGATATAGGCCTTCTAGGCCTAAAACAGACTTTTAGGCCAAACATGGATAAATTCAATGTTAAGGTTTCCAATGACCTATATATAGTTTTTGATTCAAAAAATCATCCTAACATACTCCTTACTCAGTCTCTAACCTTATATAACTACCTTTAACCACCAATTTCTGACCCTACTCCTTTATACCCTCTCAACTTTTAGCCTAGGGTTTGTATGCAATCAAGACTGGGAAACCTTGAGGTTGGATTTTTAGTGAATTATACCTCACTTGAGGTTCTTAAAACCTTAAAATACCTATTTTTTCATCTAAAATACCTCCTTATGTGTTTCCATCCTTAGGTCCCCTCAACTAGTTTATGTATATAGGCTTGCTTAGGTCTATTAGACCTAATAGGTCTAGGTAAACCATGATACTAAGTTTAAATGTTCCTCTACTCCAATTAGAACTATAATGATAAGAAACCATTTTTTCACCTTATTTACCTTTCCTTTAGGTACTTTATGTCTTCAAACATATTAAAAACACCTAGATGCCACCAACACTAGTACATAGGTCTATTTTAGAGCATTGTTCTTATCTATCACTCAAGGAAATTTTATCTTGAAAGTTAAGTGTTGTCTACAATAAAGAGTACCTAAAGGAATTATTATCACCATTTATTATCTTAAATCATATTTATAAACACTAAACTATCTATCTTATTCTTAAAACTCCCAAATGACCATCTAATCTTGTCAATGACTATCCATAGACTAAGGTCTTTCTAAGACAAACTAATGAATGTCTCCACTATTTATATGAACTTGAGGATAACATGAGCACATTGAACTAGTAATATTTATCATCTACACCGAGTTTAAGATCTTTATTATACCTTTAGATTTTTCAAAAACCCAAATTTCTCAAAATAGGTTATATGTGTTGACTGTATGTGTATAACTATGTGTGTAGATGCACAAGACTGTAACTCTTTGGGTCTGAGACCTCATCATATAAATTATGATATACCTAAATCCTTAAATTTATTTTGATAGTCTTTAGATATGTTTCACATCTCTCTCGCTCAACTTTTTATAGGTCACTTGTAGACGACCCTTAGGAGTCATTGACCTAACTTATTGATTCCTATGACTATCAACAACTAAAAATTGACTTAGATGCTCTTCATCCTATTTAGATTAAATATATATAGAATGAGATAAATATGGATAAATGATACTAACTTAGCATATTTTGTATGTTTATTTGATACTATTTTGACCAAAATAGAAACCTATGGGCTACTAGGGCTTGTAAGTCACTTTTTGACCACATAGGCCACCAAGCCATCTCATCAAACCCTTGATCCTATTGATACTATCAACCAAAATTTTGTTTCCATTAACACTGTCTCAATGGTCCATAGATCATGTATCAATCACAAGGTCACATTGAATTCTCCTACCTCACAAAACATTATGGAAATTATATTATTATAGGTGGAGGTTTGTCCATATATATGGATTGAGGATTGTCACTTAGAATATGTACTTAGTTGTTTGACACTTTTTATGATTAAATAAATTTATCTAAGAGAATTTTTCATTTATTTGATAACTCTTTGACCCTAATAGGATCTCCATTCATCCTCTTAGAGATAAGTTCATCTTCCAATTGAATGAGCCAAAGTTCTTTGGCTGTAAGTACAATATTTCACTCCTTGTATGAATCAAGAAGGGATGGGGAAATTTTTATAAGACCTTAAAGGAATATATATATTGGGTTTAATAATCTATTTCATCAATTAAAGACAACCTAAACTCCAATCTCCTTAAATACACCAACCCTAATATACCATGCTTGACTATGTTAACTACTTGAGAAATTTGGCTAAATGCATTTATCTCCCTTAACCTTTCTCTCCCATATCCCATATCTTATAATACCTTTATTTAATTATCCTTTGAAGCTTCTCACCCCTACATCTCATCTTAACAATGATTTCCCTATTATCTAGTCTTGTAAAAGGCTTATGATGAATGAGTGAAAGTTGATGTTAAAGACTAGGTTAGAGAAAGGGATGACTAGTGTGAAATGTAGATCATGAGTATGGGTTAATATATCATGGATTAAATTATGATATTTTGTATCTAAAACACCATTAAAATATATTTTATAGATACTATATATTCACTTTGCAAAGAGAAACCACATCATCTAAGATACTCACAACAAAATAGGGTTGAAGGGATTGTTTGGACTAGTGGTGGATTGTTTGATCAATTGAGGAAGGGGAGATCTCAAAGGTTTCAAGGAACTCATAGTATAGTAAAAAAACACCAATAGTTCCATATCCATGCACTAAAATCTCCTAAAACTTGAGAAACTAAATTACCATCTGTAACAAAGAAAACATGGAGATTTTCCTACTTCCACACTCCCACACATGTGAAACATGAATGGAGGGTGGTGGATATGATCCATGAGGATCTAAAAAACACAAAAAATCCATTATTTTTCATAAAAAATTCAATTCTTCATCAAAACCATTGCACTTTTAGCTATATGCACAGATGAACAAGCTCATAAGAGCTGCTAAATTATTAATTAATGTTCATAAAGTACAGGTGATTAGGTTGTAGATAAATGCCATGGATGGGAAGGTTAAGATTCCCCTTTCCTCTACCAAAATTTTTAGACCATGACATTCTCTCTCCAATCCCTACTATCAATACACATGAAGGGTTATTTTGGCTACAAAGGAGGTAGATGAAGTAAGAGGACTAGTTTTTGTGAGAAAAAATATATTATTATTTAGATAACATAGAATGTATTACAAAGGCTATTATATACAAAAAGTAAAAACACAAATACATCCTAAAAAATAGGATGGTGCTTTAACAAAGAACATAGAATAAACAAATGGGTGCAATAATAAAAACAAATACAACAATATTCCTATAGTGAATTAAATCATTGAATAAATAATCTAACATTTCCCCCCTTGATTTAGCATAGATTTAAGTAAATCAGAGAGATGTTATCTAAATGCCTCAAATTTTTCATGTGCAAGTGACTTGGTGAATACCTCTATACATTGTTTTTCTATCAGGAAATATTGGAACTAGATGTTGTGTTGTTGTACATGTTCACAAATGAAATAAACTTGTGACTCAATGTGTTTTGTGCATTCATGAAACATTGGATTATGAATTTTTTTTATAACACCCTCATTATCACATTAAAGGATGGTAGGTGTCTTTTGTGGTACTCCCAATCCTTCTAGTATGTGATGTAATCATATCCCTTCATATATAGCTCCTCTTGTAGCATGATATTCAGCTTTAGTGGATGATTGATAAACAAATCTCTATTTATTACCCCCTAAGATATAGGACCAAATCCTAAAAAGAATGCATATTTAGAAGTTGATTTTCTATCATCAATATTTCCCACATGATCTGAGTCAGAATATACTATTAAAAAGAAAGTATCATTCTTCTTATATTTTAGGTTGAAGTCCACTATACCCTTGATATGTCTTATTATTTGCTTTTCTACTTTTTAGTGAGACATCTTTGTCTCTTGCATGAATCTTGAAAGATAGCTCACTACATAGATGATGTCTGGCATAATATATGTTAAGTAAATAATACTCCCAATCAACTACTAATAGAGAGTTGTATTTACTTATGGTGATGGATCTTTATGAGACAATTGAAGCCTTGACTCCATAGGTTTAACAATTGGATTACTATCCATCATCTTAAATTTCTCAAGTGTTATCTTGGCATATTTCATCTAGGAAAAAAATATGTGATGTTCCTCTTCCCATACTTCTAATCTAAGACAATAATGTTGAATCTCAATATATATCATGTAGAATGATCAGTTAAGATCTTTCTTGGTGGCATCTATCATAGCCACTAAAATACCAGTGATGACTAGATCATCGACATATACTAAAAAAATTACAATCTCTCCCCTTATTATTTTAGGTAGATGTTTGGATTGTAGGGACATTTTTGGAATCCATGTTGGATGAGATATTCATCCATTTTTATATACTAGGCTTGGGGATCTTTTTTTAAAACATACAAAGATTTTATGATTTTACATAATTTTCTTTCATTACTAGGTGAGACAAAACAATCGAGTTGTGTCATGTATACCTCTTATTGTAGATCTCCATTGAGAAAGGAACTTTTTACATTTATTTGGTGCATATTCCATCCAAATTATGTGGCTGAGAAAAATATCATTCTAATTGTTTTGATCTTGGCCACAAGAGAAAATGTTTCCTCATAGTCTATGCCTTCCTTATGTGTATAACCCTTTGATATGAGTCATGCCTTGTGCTTGTCAATACTACCATCTACTTTGTATTTCATTTTTTAGACCCATTTAAAATCTATTAGCTTCTTCCCTAGTGGAATATCTTCAAGTTGCTATGTCTTGTGTTTTATCAGTGATTGATATTCTACATCCATGGCATCCTTCTAAGGTTTAGATTCTAGGGCTTCCTAAAATATCAAGGGCTCTACTAATTATATAACTATGCTCATTATGTCCAAATTGACCTCATCTTGAGTCATGATGTGAGTCTTTGGTTTAGTAGTCGATGTGTTTATAACTCTATACAATTTATCATCTCTTAATGTACTTGTATACCATTTAGGCATATGTTACATTATTCTTCTAGATTTATATGTATTAACTGACTGACCATCCTCATCATCACTATCACCTTCAGTGTGGTTATGACCTTACGAATTTTCTACAAGTCTGATTATTGAATCATGTGAGTTTCTGGAAGGGAGACTAGTTTTACTTTTCTCATCAAACTCTACATCCATACTGATAGAGATCTTCTTTGTTTGAATATCTATCAGTCTATCGGCTAATGACTCTTCACTATACCCTAATAAGATATAATGCATGGATCTAGTATATAATTTATTTCTCTTCTTTTTAGGAATATTCATATAAGCCTTACATCTAAAAACTTGAAGATGATTAATGGAAGGTTTATGCCTATTCAAGCTTCACGTGGAGTTATATTATGAAGAGTTGTAGTGGGTGATCTATTAAAAAAATAAACTATTATTTTTACTATTTCTACCTAATGTGTGTGTGCCAAACCTAAATCTTCAATCATGATATGAACCATTTCCATGATAGTGTATTTTTACCATTCTACAACACCATTCTATTGTGGAGTGTATGGTGGAGTTATTTATCGATGAATGCCATTTTATTTTAAATAAGTAGATAAATATTTACTAGTGAATTGTCTCCCTCGATTTGAGTAGAGAGCCTTGATTTTATGATCAATTTTAGTTTCAACTATGGATTTGAACTCTTTGAAAGTATTTTAGACTTGGTCTTTAGTATTTAGATAGTATACCCACATCTTGTGTGAGTAGACATCAACAAAGAGCATGAAATACCAAAACCCATAGTGACTAGATCTCATGGGGCTACATAGATTGGTATACACTATATGAAGCTTAGCAGATGCTCTTAAGTAAATTTGAATAAGAGATGTTTGATGTTGTTTACATAATTGACAACCAATGCCGATATCTATATTTTTTCTTCAACTAAGAAATTCCACAGACCATGTATTGATTGCTAGGTACTTTGAGGTATCCAAAACTAGCATGACCATACTTACGATGCCATAGATTGGTTGAGTTTGAATCTTGAGCTACAAGTGCTTGATAGTTTGATTGAATAAATTCAAATTGGAACATTTTTCCAACTTCTAAGGCTTATTCAATAATTTTTAATTATCTTTGATCAAACACATCTTTTTACCACTTTTGTAATTAAAGTCAACCTTGAGGTTGTGGTCAAGTAGTTGACTAACTGATAAAATATTATTTTTGAGTCTTGGGACATACAAGACATCTAAGTTTCTTCAATCATGTCATCCAAGTGGTAAGGAAATATTACCAATGCCTTAAACTCGATAGGATGAATCATCACCTAAAGAGACATTATTTTTTAGGGAAGTCTCATTCATTATGTAGAACCAATCTAATTTTCTAGTCATATGTCAAGTTGTACCTGAGTTGACATACCAATAGAACTTTGTGATGTTGATTCATCATGAGACTATGTAGCATATAGGAAGTCCTCATCTGAGTGGATGTCTTTGTGTTCAACAATGTTACCTTGTTGATTGGATTTCTTCTTCCAATGTCCTTTCTTTTGTCTTTCTCATTTATGGGGATGAGATGATTGTTGGTGACTAAGATTTTTGTTACTTCAAGAGCCTTATGTAAATGAGTTATACCAATAATTATTTAGCTCATGTCCTAATTTTACACATATAAGGAAAAAATTATGTCATTTATCCCCTTGTGAATGATGTTGTTAACCTCATTTTAGTTTATAAGACTTGATCTACTTCTTTTATTTCTATTGATTAGAGGTAAGATCATGTTCTTCTGATTCTTCTTCTTTTGTATGCACATACTCTTCCTCTTACAACATATTTACCAACTTGTCAAAAAATGGTTTTTGTGTTGTGACTATCAAAGTAGTAACAAATTCCTATAGGAGGGTGGTAGTACTCTTAAGACAATAGGTAAAAGAGATGAATCTAACACTATTTTTCCCAATACTTGGAGTGAAACCCTCATATTTGTAATATGGTGTAGAAAAGATTCCATATTTTCACTAGAATTCAATTTGAGGGAATGAAGTTAACTTTGTAAATGAAGAATGGTTCCTTCATTTTTGGCCTCATATATTGTCTAAATCTTATCCCAAGCATACCTTTCTATTGTGACCTCACATATATGAGGTTGTATCTCATCCAATACTCTAAACATGATTATCAACTTTGCCTTTTGATTACATTTTTTTAACTTACTTTAATGATTAGCATCATTATCATGTCAAGTAAGAGTGATATTAACAATAGGGAAAATGTATTCAAATTACAAATGTGTCCTAAGTTTTTTTTTTTGAGAAGCATAGTTATCACCACAAAGAAGCTATGAGTCTAGAAAAAATAATTTTGGCCCATTTTCAGCCATTACTTAAAATTTGACCAAAGGTGATGGATTGGTTCCTTATCACTCAACATATCAAGGTATCCCTTTCATTACACCATTGTTTTGGGATACCAATAATTTCTTTATATGCACCTTTCTGGTATACCCATTGATACATCGAATAATATCACCCTTTCTATATACCTAGTGGTATGTGAAAGAAGCATAAACATACATAAAAGGGATAGATACATGGTACTTAGATGGTACTAAAAAGGGTTCATTTAATCATTAGCACCTGATTAGATAGATTTTTTGCATACATGTGCATAACTTAGCTATATACTTATAAATACCACTAATTAGGATTTATGACCTTCAATTGAAATGAACAGGTAGATGAAGGGATGGCTATGAGTGCATGTGCCCTTATTTCTCCGTAAATATTTAAAGGGACGATGCATAGATTTTGTTGATGTAGTTATGTTAGGATATGGATGCAGTAACTCAAGCATGATGAATTTAACTATAAACATGAGTCAAAGGCACCACTTGTACCAAACACTATGATTGAGTTTGAAAATTCATGATTTATGATTTATTTGCTTGTAAACAAAAATTGCACTATTTGGTAAATAAATATAATATACATATACACTAATTCTATTGAGAAAAAATATATTATTATTTATCTAGATTTAAATTCATTATAGAGGATATTATATATCCAAAATAATATCACAACTACATCCTATAAAATAGGATGTTGCATTAACAAAGAACCTGGAATAAATAAACAGGTGCAATAATAAAAACAAATATAATAAAATTCCTATGGTGAATTAAATCATTTAATAAATAATTTAACATTCTCCTCCTTTTGTGTTTAAAAAAAAAATCAGCTCTTTGGCCTCTTTTTGTCAAAAAAATTACATTTTTTTTACTTTGCCTTTCCCCCCATTTTTAAAATATTTTTAGTACATTTCTAGTTAAATTTAGCTAGTTATAGCTAAAATTGGTAGAATTACTAAATTTAAAGGGAAAATTTTGAGGGGATTTGAACCTCCGACCTCTAATTTACTAAAAATTATTATCACCAATTCTCCTATGCATTAATAAAAACATATAAAAGACAAAACTTCTATTTAAAGACTTAAAAAATGCATTTCATGAGCAAAACCAAGCCATTTAGCAATACCACGAGTTTGAAGAAAAGATGGTTTTTTGAAAAAAATTACCGCAAAGTAATATTATGAAGGGCAATTTTGAGAAAAAAATAGTTAGTTTGGAGGTTTATAAAGTGGTTTTGAGAATTTAAAGGGTGGTTTTGGACTTTTAGACAATATTTTTTTTTAGAAATGTGCAGCAAACCATATGAGAGGACGATGTTGTTGGAGCTTTTTTTTATAAAGAATTTAGAATCTCAAAAAAAATTATCACCAACCTATAAAATCCAATCTGCAACTTTCAATTCTCTTTGTATTTTTTTAAATGCTAATTTTTCTTTGTTTAGCTCATCTCCATGCCAATATTCAATCCTCAAATATGGGATGTAGTAGTATTCTTTACTCCTCCTTTGGAATTAGCTTCTCCCAAATTGTTTTTCTCCTAGATAAATAAAGATGATGACAATTTTTTGGAATTGATAGGTTGATATTCAAGTGTTTAACAAATAAGAGAGTGAGTGCAAAGATTCAACAACTTCTTCCTCCTAGGTTCAAAGATTCACACTATTTTCCTCCTAATTTGAAACCAAATGTGAGAAAAAATATATTATTATTCAGATAAATTAGAATGCCTTATAGAAGCTATTATATATCCAAAACACTAGGACAACTACATCCTAAAAAATAGGATTTTGCTTTAACAAGAATCTATAATAAACAAATGGGTGCAACAATAAAAACAAATACAATAATATTCCTATGGTGAATTAAATCACTAAATAAATAATTTAATAGTATTAAGTATGTATTGCATCCTTCTACCATGAAACTTGTCTGAGATATCAGATATGACCCACCCTACAATCTTCTAACTTCCTTTACATGGATCAATCTATATAATTTCATACATACATAAGAAGCACTTGAAAAACCTATTTTTCACCATTTTATCCATGTTTCTAAGATAGAACCACTATTTTAGTGCAAAGATGGGGGAAACACAAGGTAATTGACATTTAAAATTTAGTGGTATGACATGAGGAGTTAAAAGGGTACCTTTTGGCATGTGTGGGGTACATGTGGCTAGTGGGGAGGCGGGAATGGTTCATGAAAAGGGATTTTAATGGTATGAAACACTTAGTTATAACTAGGGATAAAAAATGGGACTTCTTCAAGACCTCCTAATGCAATGAAACACCATGGTGTTCCCTTTCTAATATGTTATAGGGCATATTGACTCATATGATTGATTTTATGGTCACTTGATGCTTGATGGGTGATGAAGGTTTAAAAAGGCTTAAATGAATAAACTAATGACAATGACATTGAACACACCAATAAGACTTTATATTATGACCTCAAACAATGTTAAAACACCTTTACTAGACCTCTAAGATACCTTGACACTCTCTTTGCTCATTCCAAGACCATGATGAGGATTAATACACTAACAATGGACCTTTGAACAATTGTGACATATGATGAACTTAGAGAAAAACCTAAATAGATCACTGCCACTTCTAATAAGGCTCAAAGACTCTCAATAGGACCAATAATGACATGATCATGCATGAGATCACCATGAGTAGGATAAGATAGTTATCACCCAAAAAAAATTTGATGTTAGGGGTTGAATTTAGCCTGTGAGGATAAAAAAGCCAATAATCCCCTTTAGGCCTTTTCCTTTTGATGTCCTTACCTAAAATTTATATCACCATTGTGCTATTTATTTCTACATTGATTCCTATTTGATCACTTTCTATGGGTTTCCTCTTTATGCACCCATCTACTAATCTACCCAATTCCACTTCACCTACTTCACCCTCCACTACTATAGTTTTTATTCCTTGATCATCCACCCCATTAGCCATAACTTTGTCCATTATAGTCATCTACCAATCCATCACTCCTATTATTTTTCCTTCTACCCAAATGGGTTCACCTTTGCCTTCTTCCACTCAAACCTCCATAATCACCATGGTAACCACCAAAACATCTCCAAGGAATCAGCTAGTCTTTTTTGTCCATCTAATGCCATAATTTGGAAACATAGACTAGTCCAAAATCATTTGGCCATATATCCCCAATCCTTCCTCTAAAACTAAGCCTGAAGATCATGTAAAAGTGGAATCTCATCCACTAGATCCTTCAAATCTCACTCTTCTATATCATGCCAAAGAGTTAGGAGCCTCCACCTCTAAAAGGCCCAATATGAAGATCACTAAACTTCTAGTGGTCAACTCACTATTTGATAAGAATACAACATCAGTATAATAGGTAAGGAAGAGGAAAATTGAATATAGATCTAGAAAGACTTTTATCATGGATGAAAGGGAAGAGGTTTATTCCCTTACCAAGAGATATAACAGGTAGAAGGGTTATTCCCCATATATAGGGGACCTCAAGTCTTACATTGAGACCCATACAAAGGCAATCCTGGACATACAAGAGGGAACAAAAATGGCTAGACAAGACCTTGAAGATGAATTATAAACTCTTAGATATCAATAATAGCTAATCATAGTCCATCAAAGTATTAATTAGGATGTTTAGAATGCATCACTTAGGTTAAATGGGATTCTAGATTCCATTCATTATTTGAGGGTTAATTTATCTCCCCATATTAATTCTATAACTAGATTGTTTAAGCTACTCAAACAGGATAATAATAAGTTAAATTTCTTAATGCTATATACCCCCAATAAGGAATTTTTCCACATAGACTTGATGACCCCACTAGAGGCATAAAATACTTTGAATTTAGATTTAATAATAAAATATGATGCCTAAGATTGGGTATCATCCTCCAAAGCTTTAGTGAATAAATTAGCTAAACAAGAGAAGTCGGCCAAGAAAATTTTGGTAGAGCTATAATTGATAATAATTTGAAATAATAGAGGAAAGATGGTGACCTGAGCTACATTCGATCAAATGATTCAACAAGCCTTTGATGGATTCAAACATGGTCTAAAAGGTTTAAGCTTGGAGGATATTTAAGCCAATTTGAGTGCAGCTAGGAAAAAATTGATAGAGGTGGAAGTCTTTTGGGTTGGATTTAGAGCCACCAAGAGAAAACATGTTAAATTGATAGAACAAACAAGCAGGGTGACTAGCCCACATATTCTAGATATGAACCTAATTTGATCATAGCACACTAAGGTGTATAATCACTATTAAGAGATAGATGTTAAGAAGGCAACCCAATAAACACCACCTACTAGTTCTACTCTATAGACTCCACCTATAGTGATAAAAACTATAGACACATTTATGCTACCTTGCATTTTAGTTATGATGGTAATAATAGCTCAAAAAATAAGTGTATCTCCAAGTAAGACTCTAGTTACTATGTCATCAAGCATAAGTAAAACTATAGTTTTTATGATAGTGTTAAGACACATTAAATAAGAGCTGATCTAGCATTAAAATTATTTTTGTAGAATTTTGCATGTAGTGATTGTAACTAAATATTTAAGTCCTAATTGCATTTATATTATAAATAATTGAATAATTTTTTATTGGCGTGAACATGTTGCATGACTTAGATATCTCTAAATTATTGGAATGTAACTAAGACTTATCTTATATTCTATTTAGATGTAAATGAAGTGTTCTAAACATGAAGGATGAGAACACTCCTTCCCCACGTAATTTATATACATGTATAACCCTCTTTTCAAAGGGTCATAGTTTTGAATGAATATATGGGAAGAAATAAGTAAATTGATCATCATGTAACTATGTTTATTCTTTTTATTCCTTCTCTATGTTAATGAATTCAAAATTTATTTATCTATATTGATTCAATAATTCTAATGTGTACCAATGAAACAAATGAATCTAATTGTTTTATTATTGAATATTAGTCTTATACATGTAATAGATATTGAAGATTGGTAGATTTCATTGATATAGATAGTTAGCATAAGTTGAATTGATAATTCAAGGTGTGTAGAGGTATCTCTTTTGATATAGTCTTTTAGGTGTGAGCCATAGCTTCCCTAAATAACTTCTTGGTTTGAACTATAATCTCTTGAATAAAGGTGTGGAAATAGTACCCTTAAGAAGAAAATATTTTAGTTTAAACCAATAAGTATCTTATATCTATTATCACAAACTTTTAACCATGTTTGTTCATGTGTGTGAAAAAACTACAAACAACAAACACTATTTTTGGATATATTTATACACAAAAGTGATATTACAAAACTCTTTTTTAGAGACATAGAATCTTCTTTCCTACCTTACCATTCTTTCCTTTTTTTCAAGTTTATTTGAGATCTACCCAATATAGAATAGTCTTCCACCCATCAAACTCACATAGTGATTTATCATTTTTATTAAAATATACAAATCCACCCACAACTTGGTTAAAAAACCCACATGCTCAACCTATTTTTCCACCACATGGTTATTTTATCCACACACCTATAAATAATGCTATAGAGTAGAACTCAGTTCCATAGAGATCCCAAAATGTTAGAGGTTATCTCATTTAAAAATCTTCAAGGTATGCATAAAACCCACATTAATAAAAGAAAAGTTGTCACTAAAAGGAGGGAACCCTTTTTTGCTTTCCAAAAAAATAGGGGGCCCATCATTACAAATACACCTAAGCGATTAACAAGATCTAGGGCCCAAGCTAGCCTTTTGGTTTTACCATTGTCAATTTCTAGGAGGCCTAGACCCATCACTATAATCCTTGAGATATTTTAGGCCCAAACACCTTCCACTATAAGAAACATATTGTCTATTAAACTTCATATGGATCAACCCTAGTTAATTAGATATTCTACTACTATCCTTAGGGAACAACATGATCTACCAAGCAACCTAGAAAAGTATTTGCCTACCTTCTCCCCTTCAAGTAGAAGGATGACTAAAAAACATATCAAATATTTCAAGGCCATCTTAAGATTAATGAATTTTATCCATGAGGATATTTCATGTAATATTTTTCCATTTACTCTACTAGATTATTCATATGATTGGTATCTCAATTTACAAGAAAATTCCATCACCTCATGGAATGAGTGTCAAAATATATTTCTTGCATAATTTGGACAATTAATTAATCCATGTCTAGTATATCAACTCTTTACTAGAATGAAAAGGAAACCTAATGATTCAATATAATCCTTTAATGAAATATTCCAAAAAATTCACACTTGATTAAACATTACATATAAGCCAAATGAGAATATAATGCTTGAGATATACAAGAATGCCCTGGATCCTATCACTATAGTGTTCTAGTGAAGAGTTGCCTCTACCAATACTCTAGATTTGGCATTCCATGAAGGTATCAACATTGATAAACAAATTAGTCCATAGCTTTGCCCTCATAATATATGAGTTCAAACATTCAATAATGGATTTCCATCCTTAAATGAAATTCCATGCATGAATCCAAATTCCCCCACATTCAATCAAAATTAGCTATACACTCTACCTCGCATGATGTAGCTGATAATGAAGCAAAATTATGATTTATTGAACAATCAGACACAAAGGTATAACTAGTATTATAATCATCATTAAGATCACACAAAAATATTAGTCATTAAGGGTTCTAAATACAACAAAGTTGAATTGGATTCTATACAAATAATGGCTCAAAATTTGAGCAATGATTTCTTGAATATGTATAAGATGATGGGTAGTACCAATAATTAGAATTACAATCATAATTTTACCTTTCTAAGATATAATTAAACTTTCAATAGGCCCACTAATAATGTAGAACAATATTAGTCTAATAAGATATCAAAAATTAATATCATGGAAATAACTTTACCCAATTGGTACAAGGTCCACAATACATCACAACATGGATAATTGGACTATATATAGTTTTGCTCAACCTTTGAAATATTCCAAAGAGATATTATCAAACAAGATCAAATGATGAATCATCTAGATCTCCCTCATGAAACCAACCCTTATATTTTGGCTATGGTCTTTGATACTTTTGAGTCATCCTCCCTAATAAATATGATAATATCCTAAAGTATAATTCTAATGAGGTGAAAGCATTCTATCAATTCAATAGGAATAATTATACTCTGAGGAATAGTTAGTTGTTTACTACTTATACTCCTCCCAATAATATAGTTATCCCTCTAAATCCCAATTCTAACAATAATCCTCCTCCCCCTAAAGGGAATGATCAGCCCTAGCATAGAGAGGAACAAAATAAAGGAAGACATAATATGTTGAGGATATGAATAAAATAAATCCTAACATCACTCTTCTTAAACTAGCACAAATCATAGATCAGAAGGAGCTCTTGTGAAATTTTATCATAGGTAAGTATGTTGCAAAAATTTCCAAGATAACCAACATGAATGTTATATACAAAACCAATCCTAAAGTTATCCCTTGATTATTAACCATTGAAGTATTTGGAAAGAATATACATAATTTCCTAGTAGATTTTGGAGCATCAATAATAGTGATGCCAAATTATATTTGTTGGAGACTTTATTTAACACCAAATCTATCCAAGAGGATTGTGTCATAGATAGATAAAATAAGAAATTTACACATTTTTCATGAAGCATGAAGTACCAAAATAAATTTAAGGCCCTTCCTGACTATGGACCCTTAATTTCAATAGATCAAGATCCAATCAGAGATAAGGTATCAGTATTGAGTTGATCAATCCAAGAAGAGAGAAATTATTATCATCATATAGGATCCAATTCCTGTACATCAACAATAGATTAGAATACGAAGCCCTAGTTTTAGGATTATGGTTTGTTGTCAAGAACAATGTCAAAGAATGTTTGGTATATGTAGATTATGAACTCATTATTAACTAGATCAAAAATAAATATTAATGTAAATTGTTATATTTGAATAAATACAAGCATAGAGCCTAGTATTTAATTGAATCATTTAAATATTTCAACATAGTATCTATCCTAAGAGAATAAAATGGAGTCATCAATTCACTAGATACTTTAGTAGTAAATTTAACACCATTATGGGAGACAACAATCTAGAACTTTTACATTGAATTGGTACCTTCTCTTTCAGTACAAAATAATTTTGAAAATTTTAAAGTGTTTGATAATGACTATCAAAATTTCCAATTTTTCACAAAGTCAAGATAATTTGAATCTCAAATAATTTATGATGATAAAATAACCATGGATTCCATGAGGAATTAGATGAACAATTTATTAAAGGAGAATCATCTCCCATTGGGGATGGTCACCCTAGAAAGGACCTTTGATATAGATATTCAATCCCAATAACAAATGTAGCTCAAGATTAATTAATCCTAATTCAGCTCAAAAAACATTGGAAATGAAAATAATGCACATTTCATCAATATCATCTTAAGTTGCATGAAAGAAGAAAGGTAAAAGGTCAAGGAACTAATTATCAGGTATAAAGATGTAATTGCATGGACTTATGATGACTTGAGTATATTCAATCCTAGAGTTATCACATATATGATTCCCCTCAAGCCTGATCATAAACCATTTAGGAAAAGGTAGAGGATGGTCAATCCCATATAGGAACTAATAATTTAGAAGGAACTAGAAAATCTTCTAAGTAATAGGATAGTTTTCCCTATTAGACATTCCATTGGGTGGCCAATCTAGTTTTAATCAAGAAAAAGATTGGTGAGATCAGACTTTGTGTTAACTTCAAGAATTTGAATAAAGATTAAGAGAAGGAAAATTATCCTTTGTCCTCTTTAGATGAGGTAATACAAACAGTGAGTGGCTCTGATATGATGTCATTCTTGGATACATTTTTAGGTTACAATCAAGTACTAGTCAAATCAGAGGATAAGATGAAAATAACATTTACTAAAAAATGGGGAGCATATACATATAAGAAACTACCATTTGAGTTAATCAACACTAGAATTTATTTTTTCATAGAGTAATGGATCATGAATTTAAAGGATTGATAGGGAAATGCATAATTATATACATAGACAATCTCACTATTTTTTCTAAAATTAAAACTGATCATATCAACTATCTTCAGTCCATTTTTGAAATATGCAAGAATTTTCTATATCACTCAACCCCAAGAAGAGTATATTCGATGTCATCAAAGACAAGATAATAGGACACATTATTACTATGGATGGGATCACTACTAACCCAAATAGGATTCAAGGGATTTTTAAAATAATGTTTCTAAACAAAAAAAAAAGATCTCAAATATTTCTTTGGGAAAATAAAATCCATAAATAAATTTATATCAAGATTTGTAGGGATTATTATACCCCTTAATGTAATATTCAAATAAAAAAACATAGTGGAGTAGATGCCTAAAGCATAACCAATTTCAATATAGTCCTTCCAAGATATAAAGAAGGCTATTTTTCAAGCCCTAGTGATGGTAAGA
Organism: Torreya grandis; assembly: GCA_037957365.1. Lineage (NCBI taxonomy): Eukaryota > Viridiplantae > Streptophyta > Pinopsida > Cupressales > Taxaceae > Torreya > Torreya grandis. The sequence goes on from JARHVA010006542.1 coordinate 269,812, forward strand.
CCCAATTTCACTAAAGACTTTTTCTTGTACTCATTTACCTTAGAACATACTATTGCTTCAATACTTATGTAGAAAAGGTAAGAAATCAAACTGTTTCTATTCAAATTTTGCTTTCAATTTCAAGAGAAGAATTAAGAAACTAAGAGATGGTCAAGGCTTGATGTGTACCTGGATATAGTCTGCGCACTGTAATCCAGACGCTGTGAGAACTCCTCTTTGGCTATGGAGGAATGACACCTGCAAAGAAAGAGACTTGGACAAAAGAAGATGTTTGATAAGGAGATGGTGGGTTGCCAAGCGAAAGCTTGATCCCAAAAGTATGAAGACTTCCTTAAGGGATATCAACCCACTAGTCAATAAAAATAAGTTTTTGATAAATAGCAAAATGTTAAAAGACTGAAAGTGATAAAAGATGGAAATGAAAAGGAAGCAAAAGCTTACTTGAGAGATGTTGTCGAACTGGTCACAGTCACCGACGTCGGTGATACTACCGGTGTCGGTTGTTCAAGGTGCTGACGTCAGTTAGTCTGCCGATGTCGGTGGGGGAATCGACTGGCATCGGTCGGGGCAATAGGCTTGAACAGGGTCTGGTTAACTCTGTGGTCCGTGGACATGGTCTGGTCAGGGTCTGGGTTTGCTTGAGTAGTCTGAGACAAAGTTTTGGGCTTGGTTGAATGGTCTGGGGTCTGGGTCTGAGAGTCTGGTTGAATGGGTAGAGTGTATGGTCTGAAAGAGGACAGAGGTAATAGGGAGATGGGATTTGGCTCTAATCTGGTCTAGGGTCATAGAAGTGTTGAAGGGGGGAGATATTACCTAAAATCTATAATTCCAAAGATAAGGAAAACACAGACAGTATACATACCTGTGCCTGTCGGAAGAGTGTTGTTGATGTCATATCTGTTGTTGATGTAGGACCCTGATGCTGAGTCCCTGTTGCTAATGTAAAAGTCTGATGTAGAATTCTTGTTACTGCACCTGAGGGAGAGAGTGAGAGGCTTGGATAAGAGATTAGCAGATTGGCAGATGGTTGAAGACTGAAGATTCAAGGATTCGTGATTAGACGCGTGATTTTGTGATTAGCATGATTCCTAATTCCTGTGATTAGGTGAGAAATTGTGATTCCTCTTGGAAGAGGTTAGATGCCGATTTAAGTAAACTGACATCAGCAATCCTGCCAGCATCGGCTGACAGTTGACCGATGTCGACAGGTGCAGAACATGTATAAGGGCCAAGAAGCCCGTTCTACATCCGCCAAGTGCATAATCAGTGGAAGAATTGTCGAAAGTTAAGATAAATATGCACAAGAGTTTGTTAGGCAGTTAGAGAGAAGTAAGAATAGGTCTTGGGTGAGTCATAAGGTGGGAAATGGTCCAAGGTGAGGTGTCATGGGTGATGTGTCCAAAGAGGGGGGGTTAATTCAAAACAAGTTTATTATTTTAAATTAGTAATTGCATGTTTTAAGAATGGGTTAGGAATGGACCAAGGGGGAAGGTGACCAAGGGTTAGACACTATTTAGGTGTCTACATTTGCCCCTTTTTGTCTTGTTGGTTGTTTTAAATGAACTGCAAGACAAAAACAGGAGTTGGTTGCCCAAAGTGTGGGATGATGTGGATTGCCCCGAGGTATGGATGAGGTATTCCCCCTCAAAGTGGGAGTCGAGGGAAGGGAACCTAATTTCGGGTGCCAATTTGACAAAAGGTGGATGAGAAGGAGAGTGAGGGTGAATGCGGCAAAAGTCATGATTGCGCGCATACCACTTCATGGGATAGGTACGTCAAATGGTCATAGTTAAAAGGTCGAGGAGTGCCAAAATTGAAATAACTGGGCCCCAGCATTAGTCGTAGCTGATTGGGTTATTCAATCAAAGCTGTAGCTCCAAATGGTCATCATGTTCTAGGTATCTCGGGCTCAGGAAGTGCTCCTGAAAACACAAAAAAAGTCACAAGTAGTGCGGATCAACCGGCTTACGATCCTACACTTGTGAGGGTCCAAAAATAAGATCTGTAAACAATTTTGCTATCTATTCGTGAGGTAGCATGTGTGTAAATAAGACCAAGACAGAGTTGTCTCGAAAGTGGTCAGGGTCTAAAGAGATATGTGTGATCTCCATGGTCATTGGTCGGGTGGAGATATAAGTGATCTCAAATGGGCCCCATGAGGAGTCAGAAATGACTTCGACATTGGCAGGGCTAGTTGATTGGTCATAATGAAAGATGAAAGGTTGACATTTTGAGAGAGAGACGAATGAGCAGATGGGTGGACAAAGGAATGGCCGAGCTAACCTCAGAAGACTGAGTGCTACCTACATAGCCCTTGTGAAAGGGCCTCAGGCCAATGTAGTTCTCCCTAAAAGGGAGGAATGGTCAAAGGGATGGAATTGGTCTTGGTCAAGGTCAAGGTGAAGAGAAGATGATGTTATAACCTTTTCCAATGGTGTATTCTGTAACATTGGTTGAATGGTCTTTCATCCCTAGCAATTTTCCATATTCGTGATGGATGTATGCTAAAAATGAATTGAGGTCTATTTATGCTTCAACAAGTAATGGTTTATGCTTGACATAAATTTTGTCAGGTTGATAGTTTCCATGTGTATTGGTATCCATAGAAACTATGTGAAAAGGACAATGATGATGATGATGTCATGATGAAAAAGTCGAGGTTGGTTTAGTTTGAAAAAAGTTTGGGTGAATGTGACCAAAGTGGAAAAAATAAGTGAAAGGCGAATTTCTCTTTCATTGACAAGGACTAGAAGGGATGGCATGGATAGGGGTTGTTAGAACAAAATCCCTGTTCATGCATTACATCGTGGACCAGGTGTTGTGCTAGAGAAGTAATCGAATCACTTGACGCTAAGTGAGCTCGAAGTCCCTTGAGTATGTTAGGGTAATAGGATGATTATGTGATATGAGAGGATGGGGTAACCCTTTTTGTGGTAGGAAGAACCTTGCCCCTTGTATAGGTGACCCAAGAACGACTATAGGCATGTCCATGACTTGATAGCTTGTCAGTCTTTTTTATTTTTTTTGATGGTGAACTGATCGATGTGGGAAGTCCACATAGCGATGTTATTTGCTTGGTGGTCATGTTGTGAAGCTGATCAACGTGAGAAGCTTCAAAAATAGGTGTTGTCTGTAGCAATATTTAGTCATAGCCATCTTTCGAGGGAGTGGTCTATACTTTTGCTTTAAATGTTTGATATGACTTGGCCTATCTGTCCTTCAAGGGATTAGTCTAGTAATACAGCAATTATGTAGCTATCCTTTGAGGGAGCAGTCTACATTTAGAGAGTTTATGACCTTTGATATGATAGGTATTGAAATATTTTGATATATGTGGGTTGACTAAAGTTTTTAGCCATGGACAAGCCTTTAGAGGTTTAAGGGTTCCCTTTTATTAGGACAAAGCATTACTGCTTGCCAAAAGGGTTAACGAATGTTGGGAAATAGGGTTGAAAGGAATAGGAATGATAATGACAAGGGGTTGCTCAAGGGACGAGCTCAAGTAAAACGTCAAGTGATCAAGTACTCGACTAACAGTAGAATGGTCAAAGATGCAAGGCATGGAGGGGCTCAAGTTCTGACAAAGTCCTGACCCATGTTGGTGCATTAAGGTTCGAGTCAAGTAGGAGCAAAGGTGCCCCATTTGCCTCTTTCCAAATTGGTCAGGTGACTGATGACAGCTTGAAGAAATGATAGGTGTTTGGTTGGTCAATGTTTGATAATTAAAGTTTGGTCAAGGTTTGGTTGATGTTGGTCGGGGTCATGATAAGAAGGTTGATTGATGGTTGGTCGAGACTTGGTCGAAGTTTGGTTGAATGTCTGGTCAAAGTTGGTAGAATGTTTGGTTGACTATTTGGTCAGAGTCATGATAAGGTTGGATTCCCCCAGTCGCTTAGGGAGAATGTTGGATAAATTCGTCAAGGTCGGTTGAGTCTTGGTGGCTAAATGGACTATGTTGATGTTGAATAATTGGGTCAAAGGTGGCAAAGGGATCATAGTCTGGAGTGGAGATCCCGATTTAGGTGATGAGGTTTGAGAGGCATGGGTCGGTGTTGATTATTTGTCGAAGAGGTGGTCAAGAGGGTCCTTGATTAGAAGGGAATCCTTTCTTCGTTGTTGACAAATGACAGCTTTGAGAGTGCAACAACGCTCAGTGTCATGTCCTGGAGTGTGATGATAATGATATAATTTAGAGTTGTCAAACCAAGATGGCCTTGATCTGAGAGTTAATGAGTGGGGTGGTGTTGAAGGTTTGTTGATAACGTGGTTGAGAAGAAGGGTGTCATTTCCTAGACATTGGCGAATGACAACCTTGAGGGCACAACAATGCTCAGTGTCGTGTCTAAGCGTGCGATGATATGCACAAATGCAAGTGTCGTCGAACCAGGGTGGTTTTGGTCTGAGAGATTGATATGGTTTAAGAGGTGGGAGATAAATGCGAGAGGACTGCAATAATTGCCGTAACAACAAAGCATAAGAACCTGCTAATGGGTCTGGATATTTTGTCGCAGTGGGGATTGATGACTTTGGTTTGGGATGCATAATAGGCATAGGTCAATGGTTTGGAGAAGATATATGTTTGAGGGGTTGAGGGAGTAATGGAGGCAACTTACCTCTATGAAGTATGGGAGTAGGAATAACTCCTATTAAAGTGGATGGATGGGGGCCCAAGATTGAGGGTAATGAAGAAGGGGGGGAGGAATCCTCCGGTGTGGTCTAGTGGCCTTCTTTGATATGGTTTGAGGGCCATTATTTTGAGAGGCGAGGTTAGATATGGGGCAAACACCAAGAGGTTCAATCTCTTTTGGTAAGGTGGGTGCTTATGCAGGTTTGGGCTTAGATGTGGATGAAGGTGAGTGAGATGTAACAATCTCAGGCAAAAGGCAAGAGGAAATCGTGACTGGGTTTTCTTCAGTCAAAATGGGTGGAGAATAAATAGGAGAGTGTGGCTCCTCAAGAGAGAAGAAGGCAGGGATGGTCGTGCCTTCTGCTTGTGCTTGAGGAGTAGGCAAGGTAAGGTCTTCGGATGAAGGTAAGGCTAATGGCGTAGGCATGGTTGAGGTGTCCTCTAGTATGAGAGAGGTAGATGGAGGACTAATAGGAGAAGAAAGTTCTTCATCCTGTGATGGAGGAGGTTGGTCAAGGACAAGAGGCAAAATAGTGTTGATTGTGTGAATATTATGGTCATGAGAGTCATTAGTCGTGGTTTGGATGTTGTTTTGAGTAGGTGGATGGTTTGGAAATGGTTGTTTGAAGATGTCAATGTTTTGATTTGGTGGGGCATTTGGGTTATCTAAAATAAGATCCCCCTTGTCGATCATGTCTTGGATGATGTTCTTGAAGGTTCGGCAATTGTCGATGTCATGGCCATGGACACGATGAAAGTGACAGAAGTCGGCCTCCCTATACCATGTAGGGAGGGGTTTTGAAGGGTCAAATTGAGGTGGTCGGATTGGAGGGAGATTGAGGACCCCCTGCTTGAGTAGTTTTTCCAAAATGGAAGCGTATGATTCTCCAAGTGGAGTGTATGAACGCTGGATGTATCATTATTGGAATTATTTGGTGATGCTTGGAGATGTAGAAGGTTAAGAGTAATTAGTGGTTGTCAAAGATGGTGATCTAATGACCATAGTTTTGGCCACTCCTTTGGGTTTGGAGTTGGTAGAAGAAGAAGGTCTGGAAGAAGAATGGTCATTGGTTTTTGCGTTGGTATTACGTAATTTGACCTTATCCTCCTCAATGGCATGGAGTTCAAGCTTTTGAGCCATGGTGAAAGCTTCATCGAAAGTGTGGAATGTCTGAATCCACAAGGTAGAAGAGATGTGCCTGGCACATACTCGAGAAAAGAGCTCGATGAGCTCAGGTCGAGGTAAGGAGAAAGAGAGCTGGTTAATCAAGCCTCTCCAACGGGTGACAAAATCGACTATTGATTCATCGTCAAATTGCCTGATGGAGTAAAGGTCTGTGATTGAGACTTGTTTGGTGATGTTGATAGAAAAATGGTCGAGAAATAATTGGGCAAGTTGAATGAATGAAAAGATAGAATGTCTGGCAAGAGAGCTATACCAGTCAAGGGCAAAGCCAGAAAGGGACATAGGGAACGTGCGTAAAAGTAACGCATCGTCGTGGGCAATAAGATAGCAGGCATGTCTAAATGCCCATAGATGTTGTTGCGGGTCCTCCTTACTCTGGAAGTGAGTGAATTTAGGAAGCTCCCATTGGTTAGGGTATGGTCAGATAGGGACAGAAGGATGAATGGGCTCATTACAAATTTGCTCATATGAGAGAGCATTGTGTGAACCAGAGATAGAGGTCTCAAGACTAGACATTTTATCCATCAACATTTTAATGACATCTACTAACAGATTGGCAGATGGAGCACCCCCTAGGTTTTAGGGCACTTGAAAGAGGCTAGAGGAGGCATACGACATAGTTGGTTGTACCAGTAAGGGAGCAACGTACAGATGACTAGTCATAGGGACATAAGTGGAGGTCAAAAGTGGTTGAGTTATGAAGGTCGAGGGTATAAGTTGACTAGATACCACCAAGGGTGGTTGCATGATGGCACTGGTAGAAGGATAGGTTGGCATTCCTGCACTCATGGGCGCAAGAGTGTGAGGGGTCGAGACAATCAAGTTTTGGTATGATGTAGAACTTGGTTAAATTGCGTGTGGTTGAGGGGGTAATGGAACCCCGATGGAGGTTGGTCTAAAAATGGATGGGGAAGCCAAACTTTGCGTATTGGCTATGGTCGGGTAAATGGTTGAGGCAAAAGGTTGGGTAGCAGAAGGTGTTAATGTCATCACCACTTCACCCGAAAGGTCTCGCGTCAGGTCTCTTGCGAGATAGTTTTGGAGGGTTGTGACGTTGAGGTCCAAGAGTCTTTCAACATCTTGGTCCCCTTCAGGGATGATGGGAGTTTGAGTCAGGGTCGGTCCTGTAGGAGTTCTTTCAGTCTCCAAGTGGAACTCCATGATAGGATTGGTTAGGGACGAGAGAGCGTGGTCAAGAAGAGGGTCAGGTTCCAAAAACTGTGTCTTGTCAGTTTTAGAAACTCAGAATGAGGTTTTGGCAGAAAAAGGGGTCAGGTTTTAAGTTGCTATTTTGGAAAAAAGGATTGTGACAGTGATCGATGTCGGTTGAAAAACTGATGTCTGTAAGAAAGATGGCCGACATCGGTCAGATAACTGATGCCGATGGAGGTAAGTGGCCGACGTCAGTGGAAAAGCCGATGCCGGTGATTGTTGTTTCCAAAATCTCAGAAAAATTTGAAGATTCTTGGAAAAAAAATGAAGAGAATGTCCTCACTAGCTCAAAAAACTAGATAAGAATATAAAAATAGAGAGAGAGACAGACAGGCCCTAAGTGTTAAATCCTAAGAATCAACTTTTTAGAATCCTGTGGCTTATGCCTTAGATGAATGTTTGGGAAGGTTGGCTGATAGAAGGGTCCTAGAAGAGGCAGTCTATGGATGGTTTTAGGTATGTTTAGGTGCTTAAGAAGTCTGGTTTAGGTTCCGTACATGGCCTGGTGCTAAGGAGCAAGCTCCCCTCACTTCACGAGTCCAGTGGTTAGCTGGTCTCGCTTAGCCAAAATATACTTTCCCTATAGTTTAGACTCTGCCAGAGAACAGAGTTGGCTTTCCCCTTGGTGGTGAAATCCAAGTGAGATTGCCAAGTAGAGGTAAGGTATCCACTGGGGGATGAAATCCCAGTTGGGCCTTGTCTCAAGTGAGTTTGATGTTTGATTTGTGCACGTGGTTTGGGTTGTGTAACATCAAGTGATCTACGATTTATTCAATATGCGTTTTACTAATTACTAAGTGTGGACTAAGAAAATGCAAAGAAAGCAAGAAATGCAATGCAGTATATTTTAAAGCCCCAAATCAAAATGTTAAATTGGAATGAAAACAAGTTGAGAAAGGGTTGGAGGATATGATTTTGGGCTAGTCTAGAAATGCAAGAAAGGAAAAGAAAAGTTCTTTTTATTCCTGCTTATGATGTCATTTAGAAAAGAAGGAAGAGGTGAAAAGGGAGGATCCTAATGCACCTTATATGAAAAAAGAAGGAAAGGAACCCAAGGAAGGCCCTTAAGCGTCCCAACGGGCGTGCCAGAATGTTTCTATTCAAATTTTGCTTTCAATTTCAAGAAAAGAATTAAGAAACTAAGAGATGGTCAAGGCTTGATGTGTACCTAGATATAGTCTGCGCACCGTAATCCAGATGCTGTGAGAACTCCTCTTTGGCTATGGAGGAATGACACCTGCAAAGAAAGAGACTTGGACAAAAGAAGATGTTAGATAAGGAGATGGTGGGTTGCCAAGCGAAAGCTTGATCCCAAAAGTATGAAGACCTCCTTAAGGGATATCAACCCACTAGTCAATAAAAATAAGTGTCTGATAAATAGCAAAATATTAAAAGATTGAAAGTGATAAAAGATGGAAATGAAAAGGAAGCAAAAGCTTACTTGAGAGATGTTGTCGAACTAGTCACAGTCACCGACGTTAGTGGTACTACCAGCGTCGGTTGTTCAAGGTGTCGATGTTGGTTAGTCTACCAACGTCGGTGGGGGAATCGACTGGCATCGGTCGGGGCAGTAGGCTTGAACAGGGTCTGGTCGACTCTATGGTCCATGGACAGGGTCTGGTCAGGGTCTGGGTTTGCTTGAGTGGTCCGAGACAAAGTTTTGGGCTTGGTTGAATGGTCTGGGGTCTGGGTCTGAGAGTCTGGTTGAATGGGCAGAGTGTATGGTCTGAAAGAGGACAGAGGTAATAGGGAGATGGGATTCAGCTCTGATCTGGTCTAGGGTCATAGAAGTGTTGAAGGGGGGAGATATTACCTGAAAGCTATAATTCCAAAGATAATGAAAACACAAACAGTATACATACCTGTGTCTACTAGAAGAGTGTTGTTGATGTCATATCTGTTGTTGATGTAGGACCCTGATGCTGAGTCCCTATTGATGATGTAGAAGTTTGATGCAGAATTCCTATTGCTGCACCTGAGGGAGAGAGTGAGAGGCTTGGCTGAGAGATTAGCAGATTGGCGGATGGTCGAAGATTGAAGATTCAAGGATTCATGATTAGACACGTGATTTTGTGATTAGCGTGATTCTTGATTCCTGTGATTGGGCGAGAAATTGTGATTCCTCTTGGAAGAGGTTAGACGCCGATTTAAGTAAACTGACGTCGGCGATCACATCGGCGTTGGCCGATAATTGACCGACGTCGGTGGGTGCAGAATGCGTATAAGGGCCAAGAAGCCCATTCTACATCCACCAAGTGCATAATCAGTGGAAGAATTGTCAAAGGTTAAGATAAATATGCATGAGAGTTTGTTAGGCGGTTAGAGAGAAGTAATAATAGGTCTTGGGTGAGTCATAAGGTGGGAAATGGTCCAAGGTGAGGTGTCATGGGTGATGTGTCCAAGGAGGGGGGGTTAATTCAAAATAAGTTTATTATTTTAAATTGTTAATTGCATGTTTTAAGAATGGGTTAGGAATGGACCAAGGGGGAAGGTGACCAAGGGTTAGACACTATTTAGGTGTCTACACAAACTTCCTATTACATTTATGAGTACCAAATTGAAATATTTAGAGCTTAATTTTTATTTGATTGATAAGGAAAACTTTTATATTGTGAAAGAAGTTAATAGTTTCATGTATTAAATTCTTGAGAATAAGACCATTTCCATAGTACCAAATGCTAATCTCAAACTCACACTTGGATATAATGAATTAGGAGAGTGAAGAGGTAAATGGATGGTGAAATTACAAAAAATTGACATTGAAATTAAATCAACTAGGATTGTTAGAAGACAAGGCATAGTTCAATTGATACTAAATGAAACCCATGCATCACCATTGAAGAGGTCTTTCAGACATATGTCTCCAAAATTTATTGGTATTTAAGTATTATTCAGTTCATACTCACAAAAACATGCCCCAAAGAACATAAAAGAGATCAAAAGAAATATTTAAGGCTCAAACCTTCTCACTATATGATTATGAAGGGAGTTCTCTATTGAAATAATTAAGATGGAATTATTTATCAAATATGTGTGTCACATAGAGAAGCTTAGGAAATCTTCAAAAATATGCTTCAAAAGATAGGTAAAAATCATCCATCTAGAAATACTATAACCCATAATATGCTCAGAATGGGTTATTACTGACCAATGGTTTTTAAGGATGCTCACTTTCATGTGAAGACATGTCGTGAATGTCAGGTTATAGTAAAAAGAGAGGTATGCATAGCAAAGTGGCTATAGCTTATAATTGAAGGTAGGTCATTGATGAGCATTCTATATTAGATATTATATCTAATATAAATTGTCCATAAGTGTTTAAATTTGGTTATATGTTCAATTTGATTTAATATTTAAGGTCTTATCTAAGTATGAAACGAATGAAATTGTCCTTTATTTATATGTGATACATTATTGATTCTTTATCTTGTTATTATGTCTAACTTGGATGAATGAGCATAGTTTTGTGTATAGAAATACATCCCTATGGTGGGATCATTTAGAGAAGATATCAAACCATTTTGGTAACCCTTTTTGGCAAAAATTTTAAGGATGACACTATAAAGATGCTTTGAAGATACTCTGAAGATGATCTGAAGGTACTTTGAAGACCTATATAGAGTGCTCTGAATTTTCCTAGCTTGTGCTCTGATGATGTCCAGCTAGATCCTACAAAAATGATAGTGATTTTAAATATATATATATCTCTGTGTGTGTGTGTGTGTATACACACACACACACACACATATATACATACATATATAGATATATACATATATATATATATATACATATATATATACATACAGATATATATATATATATATATATACATATATATATACACATATATACACATATATATATATATAGAATTTCCATATTTATATATATTCTTTTAGACATTAGTTCATAGAGTAATGGTCTAAAATGATGCAGATATATTTATATTTGTATTTTTTAAAACTAGATATAATCTCTTAAGATATATGTTCATTATTCTCCATCTATTATTAGTTGAGTCAATTTGAATGCTTTCCTAAAAGTGTGGAATTTGATTCCTTGATATTATATTCTTTGAATAATTATATTTATCCATTTAGATCACCATGTTTTATATTATGTGAATAGATGTTGAGATGTGCTTTAAATACATGTCTCCTTCTCATTCCAAATAGTTTCAAGTTAGTCAATCAATGAATTAGTCAATCAATAATTAGAACAAGCATTCTAGTGTAGTTTTGCATATATGTATATGTTCCTTTGATAATGAAATAAATTTGAGCATTCCTTTTCATTATTGATTAAAATTTGTTCCTATTCTATGAAAGGAACAAGGGCCAACTTCTCTATACAGATCAAGACAAATTGGTATTTTTAATTTATAGATTAAAAATGTTTTTCTTTAATTTAGTTATATTTAATTTTTCTATAAAGAGTGATTTATTTTCAATGTAGGTGTGATTTAATTTTCAAATCAAAGTGTGAATTTCCTTTAATGCAAGTGTGTTTCCATTACATACAAAATTTGTTTCAATTCAATTAAAGTGAGTTTTATTTATGCAAGAGTGTGTCTTTTAATTTAATATAAAGTAAAGTCTATTAACTCATCTCTATATTTAGAATTTTCTAGGAGTAGTGTAAGTGACAGTAGACAATATGCTCACATTCTGGAATACCACACTAGCCTACCCAACTAGGAAATTTGAGTGAGGACACCATAATTTCTTATGCTAGATGTTTAAGTTTAGGATGTTGACGGTATAAATTCTATAGGAGATTTTTAGTTAGTAAACCTTTTAGATTTACTTTTATGAAAAATAGAGTTAGAGTCTTAGTTACTGTTCTTAGGATTTAGACATCACAGTAGAGTAAAACCTCAAAATAGTGAATTTTAAACTCCAACATCCAATAGTCTCACTTCATATAGCCTTAGACACTGGTCCTAGTATAAAATGACACCAATACATTGATTGGTTAAATGAAAGGTATATCAATAGCCCATCATTTTTGGCACCATTTTCAAAGACTAATCAATAAGTGTTAGTAATATCCTACATTATATTTATATAAGGAAAATTTAGTAAAAAATTCATAAAATTAAAAAAAAACATAAATAATCTAGGACTATTTAGATTTATGAATTTCCCAAGGGATTCTCAAGGGTAGTTTGTCTCTAGGGATCCCAAATAAATCAACAAGAATAAAGAATCTAATCCTTATATAAAATATTACGAAGTTAAAGAAATGTAATTGAAAATTGTATACAAAATTTTTATGATTCCTCTCCTAAATAATGCTCATCCTCACAAATAGATCCTACAAGATTAATATTATATATTATTCTATAGGGAGAATTGATCCTAAAAATCATCTTTCTAGAATAGTCAAATTTGATCCACAAGCTCTAGAAGAAGAAGATATGATCACCAATGAAGATTCTCCTCTTGAGATAGATCATAGGTTAAATACCCAAGAAGATAATTTATATTGGATTGATAGCTAAAGTTGGGGAGAAAATATGGGAGACAAATATGTGCATGTGGAAAACCTTGATTGATAGCCCTAATAGGACAAAACTTTTTCCTATCTAATCATCCTAGGTCCCAATGAAAAAAATTCTATGAAAAATATTTCACCATTTATTTTACCTAATTTTAAAGGTAAATCCTTAGAGGATCCATATTAGTTCCTCTTTGAAACCAAATTCTTTTCCAAACATATGATTATGTCACAAACAATCAAAATTTGAAGTTATTACCATCTACACTCAAGGATGCATTAATGAGATGGTTCGTGGGCCTTGAGTGTAATTCCATAACCACTTGGGATGATATGGAAATTACATTTCTTGATAAATATCAAGATTAGTATGAGTTAGAGAACAGAAGGAAGATTTTTTCAAGATCAAACAAAATGAATATGAAACCTTAGAAAATTACCTTGATAGGTTTATATTTACCCATAAATGGAGTGGTTGGTAACTCATTGAAGAGGTCATCAAGGCATAATTATTAATGTCCTAGATAATGATGCATGTGATGCTTTGAACCTAATGGGAAATGATGATAGTGACAAGTTAACCTTTCATCAAATTTCATCATTATATACTAACTACTCCAGGACAAGACCTAGCATAAGGAGACCAAGATTAAGAAAATAACCTAAAGATGAATAATTAATGGAAGACTTTACTAATTTTAAGATAGATATTCTAGTATAATTCATATCTATCTTAGATGGCCTCAAATCAAAATCCAATTCTACCAATATTGAATAGTTTTTAATATATTGTCCTAGATGCAGTCTCTAACATGTGGTATAAGATTGTCCTTTAGACAAAATAGATTTATGTGGTATTTATGACCTAGACCATGACACCAATAATTTCAAACACCTTCCTAATTTAAAAAACCAAGTAAAATAAGCATCAGATATAATTAAAGAAGTAAACATTTTTTAAAGACAAGGAAACCAATATTCGTATCCTCAAAATCAATTTGGTTTAAGATTTCCTCCTAATCCATGGATGGCACCATGGACTAGACAAGTCACACCACTAATGTGGGGGAAAACATAACCACAACCATGGGGTACTCAAGAATAGATGCCACAAATGTGGGGAATGCATCAAAATCCTTCACACCCCTAGGTACAACAACAAAACCAACAGCCACATTAGGTACAATAATCACCACCTCAATGGTCAAATCAATAATATCATCCACAAAGAAGGTTTCCTATATAACAAGCCTTGATTCCTTCATAACCTCAGTCACCACCTATTGTGCAGTAGGTTTACCAACCATAGTTACCTACCCGACTAGTGGTAAATCCTAAGAATAAGTAAAATACACCTATTTATGGAGTTGATCATGAAAATAATATTACAATTGGATCAATTAAATGTAATAATTTTTAACTCACATCAGCGAAGGTAGTAAGATATTCACCCATTACCTTAACTAAAATTATCAATGGTGAAAACACTCTTGAATCACCTGTAGTCCAAGAACAAACTAAACAAAATGTACAGTCTATAAGCACACCAACTACAATTCAAAATCCCCTTACTATTCCATTTATTTAGAGACTTAAGGAAGAGAAACATAGGGTATATTTTGAATTGATACATAGATTAAAAGAGATGAAAATAGAAATTCCACTATTAAGATTAATTAAAGATATTCCTAGGTTGAATTAAATCATTAAAGTATTGTTCTTGATAAAACATTGAAGAAAGAAGAAGTATCCTAAAGTAATTCAAGTAACTGGTAAAATTCTTGATTTACTAATAGGAAACATATTAGTTCCTAAATATGAAGATCCTAATAATCCAATGATAATTGTGACAATTGGGAACATGCATATTCCAAATGTTCTTGTAGATCTAGGAGCTACCATCAGAATAATTAATATCAACACAATAGATTATTTATCTCTCACAAGGATTCAGCCTCCCACTGCAATATTAAAAATGATAGATCAATCCACTATTGCCCTTGAAGGAACCATAAAGAATGTACCAATCAATATAAAATCCTAGGAATATCTTATGGATTTCATGATCTTTCAACCTGAACCAAAGAGGGTGGGATATCCAATAATTCTTGGTAGACCTTCATTAGTTACAATTGTATCATGTATTGATTGTAGATCTAGAAACATGACCATTTCTAATATAATTAATACTAAATAGATATCTCTTTATCCACTTGTTAGACCTTTAATAGGAATTTCTAAATAAATATGGGTGGATCATCTCAAACAAAACAAGACTAATGTGTCTTCCTTAGCCATATTTACCATTAAATAACATGTTTAATAGTTTGAGGAACAAATAATAAAATATTTAGAAAAAAAATGTATCTCTAAAGTCTAATAGTTTTGATCCAAAGTCTAAAATCCTAACTCTGAGGATCAAAAACATAGCTCTGAAGACTAGTAGCTTAGATCCAAAGACTAATAGCTTAGCTCTGAAGATGAAAAATCATGAATGGAAAGAATCCACCTCTATTATGGAGAACCAATATATTTCCATAGGATCACCAAAAATGTTATGTAATCCAAAAGACATTCAACAAGCCATATTTGATTGGACTTAAAATAAGCAAAATTCATTTTTGCATGATTTGCATTATCCATTGACCAATATGTTCTTCATAAGTGAAACTTTTTAAAAGGATGTAGCTATAATTAACATTTTACTATCACACACATGTTCATTAAATTACTTAATGAGTGAATATAAATATTTAAATTCCATTATTCCAGAGACTAAATAGATTGCAATCCAACATGGTAAACTATTGAATATCAATAGTTATTTAACTAACCAGTAAGGAAAAAAAGTGTTTGATGTATTGGAACACCACATGAAATATTTTTCTTGGGATTATAGTGATATGAAAGGAAAAAATATTAGTGTTTTTACACATGATATCTACACTAAAGATGTTAGACTAGTCAGACAACCACAATGGAAGATTAACCTAGCCCTAAAAGAAATTGTTAAGAAGGAGATAGAAAAACTATTGAAAGTTGGTTTTATTTATCCCATGTCTGATAGTCAATGGGTATCACCTCTAATAATTTTTCCTAAATATAATTATAAATGGAGAGTTTGTTTACACTATAGAGAACTAAATAAATCCACTACGAAAGACTACTTTCCCTTGCCTTCTATTGATCAAGTTTTGGACAATTTGGCATGAAAATAGTATTTTTGTTTCTTAGATAGATTCAGTGGATACAATCAAATTATAATATCCATTTAATATTGATATACAATTACATTTACCTACCCCTAGGGATCATATTTTCATATAGCCCTTCATTTTGTATTGTGTAATGCACCTACTACCTTTTAGAGAGTAGTGTTAGCCATCTTTTTTAATCTTACAAGTGATTTTGTGGAAGTGTACATGGATGATTTCATTGTCCATGGCACTAAATTTGATGAATATTTAAATAATTTGGATAAATTACTTACTAGATGTGAAGAACACTAAGTATCTTTGAGTCATGAAAAGTTCATCATAATGGCTGATGAAGGGATAGTCTTAGGACATCATATATCTTCTTAAGGAATAAAAGTATATCACAAAAATATTAAGGTCATTTATAATCTCCCAATTCCAAAAATACAAGTAGATGTTAAAAGTTTTTCTTGATCATGAAGGATAGCATAGAAGATTTATTGAAGACTTTAGCAAGATAACTACACTTATGTTTTCTTTGCTAACAAAAGATAGTGAATTTGTATGCAATAATAAGTGTCAAGAATATTTTGAAACATTAAAGAATAAAATCATGACTTATCCTATCCCAAAAGGACCTAATTGGAAAAATCCTTTTCATATCTACATTGATGCTTCCAATAATGCATTAGGAGTATTTCTATGACAAAGAGATTAGGATGAAAAGATGTATACCATTTATTATATCAGAAAAAATCTTACTCCCACAGAGAACTACACTACCATATAAAAATAATTTCTTGCCATTTTCTATGGTATAAACAAGTTTAGGAACTACATTACTAGTTATCAGGTATTTATCTAATAGATCATTCATATATTAAAAACTTAATGGATTAATTAGTAGTAGGTGGGAGAATAATTATATGAATACTACTATTACAATAATTTTACAATACCATCATAGATAAATTAGGGAAGTATAATGTTGTTGTTGACTTTTTGTCTAGATTGATCACTACAGGTGAAGATGAACCTGAGGAGAATTATTTTCTAGATGAGTAGTTATTTTTTATATCTACATACTCCCCATGGTTTGAAGACATGGAAAATTACTTGGAAGTAGGGAAGATTATTCATTCCTTTAATTATAAATAAATAAAATGATTGGTTAGATTTAGTTCTCATTTCAAATGGTTTAAATGCATGTTGTTTAAAACTAAACCTAAACATGTACTTCATAGGTGTTTTGGAGAAGATGAAGTGTATGACATCATAATATCATGCCATAATGAACTAAAAGGAGAACATTATTCATCAAAAAATACCATTCATAAAATCTTTCATGTAACTTATTACTTGACATATCTTTACAAGACTATCAAAAGGTTTCTTTGGCAATGTGATCCTTGCCAAATGATGGATAAGCCTACTCTATCCTTTGAGATGCCTCTCCATACTCAAATAAGTTTAGAACCACTTGAAAATTGGGGTTTGTATTTTTTTATATCAATTAACCAACCATCTTAAGGATAATAATATTTATTAGTATGCAATGATTATGTTACTAAGTGGACTAGATTGTAGGTACTCACCTTTGCTAGAGAAGAAATGGTTGTTGATTTCCTATATCATAAGATCATGCCAAGATTTGGAGCTCTTAGATCTATTATTTTTTATCAAGGACCCCAACTCATGTCAAACATGATCAAGGATTTTAAAAAACTATACCTGATCAATCACAATAAATCATCACCATATCATCCCCAATATAATGGGAAAGTAGAGGTCACCAACTCAGAACTAGAAAACATTCTAACCAAAATAATGAATAGCAAGAAAAAAATTAAGTAGATAAAGTAGTTGAAGTAGTTTGGGAATACAATACAACATGGAAGAAAAATATAGGGTTATCTACATATGAACTTGTGTATGGAAAGAAACATTTGTTATCAATAGATTTTGAGATACAAAAATTGAATAAAATAGTTTAGATGGGAATTTATCTTGATGAATCATAGAATGAAATAATCATGAAACTAAATAAGATGGATAGATTGAGAATGGATGCAATCACTCAAACTAGCATGATACAAAAGTAGAGAAAGTAGTGGCATGATACTTATATTAGAGTAGACAATTTTAAGAAGGAGATTGGACACTTCTATTTTACTCTAAATTCCATAATTTCAAGGGTAATGTTATGCCCTTAACCTTTGGCAAGTCTAGGAATATGTGTGGCCAACTTATGGCTTACATACCTCTTTTATATTCTTGTTACATTTCTATATGCCCTTAGTTAGGTCAATATATGGAATAACCATGGCTAAGTAGACTATATATAGGATGTAGTGGTTAGTCTTTGATTATCATATTAATTATTCTACTCTTATTTCATTATTTTGGAGGTTTCCCCCTCTAATTGGCTCTACTATATTATCTAGTATTTTGCTCTACTATCAATTATTGATATATGATCTCTTATCTTTATCTATTTTATGTAATATACAATAATTCTATGTGAACATCTAAGTAATTTCATTACATATGGTATGAGAGCCTCCAACCAAGTTCAAGTCATGGAGTGGGTAGTTATACCAGCATGGTAGTGTTTAATTTGGGCAAGTTTCCTATGGCATTGTTTTTGGATCTGATAAGGTATGACTTCTATGAGTGGAGGGAGAGAATAATCATAACTTTTAATATAGTAAGAATTAATTTTTTTATCAATGAAATATATTTTGAAATAATTTTTTGATTTTTTTTTAAAGTGTGTAAAACATTCCCCTTTGGACATTTGTATTCATTCAATTCATCTCGATGAGACAATATCAATAATATATTCTATTGGTACACTCTTTTGGTACCAAAATTTTTCATCCTAGTGCATAAAAGTATTTGTTGGATTCATCTTGATGAGGTGATGGCAATGGTACCATCTCTTGATATTCTTTTTTTTGGTCAAAAACCATCCTAGGGTTCATGTATGGTGGGTCTTACTACTTGGGGGAAAATGGGGGCAAAAAAATAATAAGACTCCTTTTAAGGATGGCATGGAATTTGAAACTTTATATCCATTGCTTTCTCAAATTCAAGCTAACATAAAGGGCTTAGTGTGGTAACATCACTTTTTTGTAGTTCAAACTAATGTTTCAAGGATACATAAAGAGATTAATGGGGTGCACACTCAATTACACTAGATCACTATGTAATTGACATCCATTTCATTTCATCATTTGGTTTTTCCTCCTCTCGACACTAATAGCTCCAATCTTTGTGTGAAACTGATGTTGCCAAAAGTAGACATGCATAATTTTAATGGTAAAGATCCTCTCACTTGGATTACCAAATTTTATAATTTATTTGATCTATACCAAACTCCTAGTTCTTAGAAGGTGATAGTGGCATCTCTATATCTATAACATGAGTAGTTCATTTAGTATCATTGGTTGTGTGATCAAAAGAAAAAGAATGGTTCTCTTGTTACATGATATGTTTTCACTAATGATTTGTTGCCTCATTATCAAAATAATTTATCTAAGAACTACTTTAGCCAATTACCTAAACTATGTCAAATAAGAACTATGAAGGATTATATTCATTAATTTAAGAATCTATCCTTATGGGTGGAAGACATCACTAAGCAAAATTTGATTGATCTTTTTTGGGTGGACTTAAAGATAGCATCCAGTTAAAGGTTAGGATGTTTAATACATCATATGTATTAGAATATATCCCAAGGGAATGTATGGTATAAGAAAAAGAGATGGTCAAATGGAAAACTTTCACTAATATTCATTATTGCACCTTTCTAGCACCATCATTTCCTTAACCCCCAGATTGACACCTCAACACATTGAGGAAAAGTGATCCAAAGGGTTTTGTTATTCTTACAATATAAAATGGATCAAAGGACATTACTATGATAAAAATAAGTTTTTTTACATCGAAGGTGCCAATGAGGATAGAAATGATGAGGAGGTAATTGGTGAGGATGTAGAAGGACCTAAGGAGGAATCTAAAGACTCTCAGCCTACTATTTCCTATCATGCCCTTTCAGGTATTAGTACTCCCCAAAATATTAAGGTCATGGATTTCCTTAAGAAATAGAAGTTCATTGTATTAAATGATTCTAGGATCACATAAGTTCATCAACATTAAGTTGGCATCTCATTTGAACTTTTTCATTTATCCCATTCTAGAATTTTAGGTCATGATTGTAGATGGTGGTAATGCCACCTATTTAGGAAAATTCCATATTATTAAGTTGACAATGGGAGACTACCTATTATATTCTCATATGTTTTCTATTTACATGGGTGGAGTTGACATTATTCTAGAAGTATAATGGCTTACCACTTTATGTACTATTGAGATGAATTTCTAGGAATTATTCTTGCATTTTCATTCTGAGGGAAGGAAATTTGAGCTAAGGGGATTAAGTGATTAATCTCCTAAAAAATTTATCTCCCATAAAATGACCAATATTCTTTGTAATGGTGTTGAGGTATTTGTAGCTCACTTGTTCTCCATTGAGGTCTAGACAACTCGGTCATATACACCCCTTGATCTACAACAAGTGATTGATTCTCATTTTATTATTTTTGGTGACATGATGAAAGGACTTCCATCTAGCCACATGCATAATCATTCCATCAAACTTATTCTTGCTGGTAAACCACCCAACATTAAGCCATATAGGTATCCCTATGCCTAAAAAAGTGAAATTAAAAAGATGGTACAAGGGATGTTGGATTCAATAATCATTCACCACATCCAAATCAAGTATTCTTCACCACTTTTCATGGTGAGAAATAAATATGACACTTGGAATATGTACCCTAAATATAGATAGATAGATAAATAAGTACATTATCAAATATAAGTTTCATATTTCTATCATTGATGATTTCCTAGATTAATTGCTTGGTCCTCTTTATTTTATCGAGTTAGATCTATGTTCTAGGTATCATCAAATCTAGATCCATGATGAAGACATACCCAAAAAAAAATTTATAACTCATGAGAAACATTATGAGTTTATGGTTATGCCAATTGGTCTAACAAATTCAACATCCACCTTTTATATTTTGATTAATAATATTTTTAGGCCATTTTTGAGGAAATTTATTTTAGTGTTTTTTGATGATATCCTCATTTGTATTAAAAGTTGGGAAGACCATTTGCAACATATGAAATAGGTAATCTTGATTCTAGAACAACATCAACTGTATGCCAAACCTTCCAAATGTAATTTTGGATCTCATGAGGTTTATTATTTGGGTCATATGGTTTCACATGAATGAATTAAAGTGGATCCTAAAAACTCCAAGAAATGGTGGACTGGATAGTTCCTAAGACACTCAATAAACTAAGGGGATTTTTGGGCCTAACTAGTTACTATCATAGGTTTTTCAAAAATAATGGTGGCATTGCATCCCCATTCATCTCTTTATTAAATAAAAACTCCTTCTAGTGGATTAATATAGATACTAAGACATTTGAATAATTAAAATTGGCTATGTGTACCACTCTGATGTTGGCCACTCCTAATTTTTCTAAGTCTTTTGTGGTTGAATGTGATGCATCTAGATATGGTATGGGTTTTTTGATCATGTAATAAGGAAAACCACTTTCATTTGAAAATTTCTAATTGAAGGGTAAAAATCAGCTCAAGCCCATCTATGAGAAGGAAATGATGGCCATTCTATATGCAGTCAAATAATGGAGACCTTATTTAATGGGTTTTCACTTTTAGGTAAAGACTGATCATGATAGTCTCAAATATTTTTTGGAACAAAAATTTTCGTCAAAAGAAAAACATAAATGGGTAACTAAGATGTTAGGCTATGTTTTTTAAATACTCTACAAGAAAGGAAAGGAAAATGTGGTGGTAGATGCACTATTTAGGAGGGATGAATTATTTGAGGCATTGTTATGTGTTGTGATCATTTAGCAAGAAAATTAGATAGAGGAAGCAAGATTAGAATGGTAAAATGATAGTATTACCCATGATTTGATTCAAAATATTCAATAAGGTTTAGGTGTATTTGAAAAATTCACGTGGAAATGTAATGCATTATGGTATAAAGACATATTATACCTACGTAAGAATTCTCTTCTCAAACAAAAAATCATTCAAAAACTTCATGTAACTCCACTTGGGGGTCATTCAATATTTTTGAAAACCTATCATAGAATCAAATAGGATTTGTTTTGAGAAGGACTCAAGGGGTCTGTCTAGAAATATGTGGCTAAATGTATGATCTATCAAAAAATTAAAGGTGAAACCATCAAAACCCTAGGTATTTTTCAACCTTTATCCATCCCTAACTAGCATTAGGAAGAGGTATCTATGTATTTCATTATAGGGTTACCAATATCTCATGGTTAAAATTTTATCATGGTTGTTATGGATCATCTCAGTAAGTATGTTCATTTTTATTCTTTATCATAGCCATTTTTTGCTAGTATAATATCTTCTACTTTTCTCAATATAGTTTAGAAACTACATGGTACTCCTAAGATCATTATCAGTGATAGAGATCCCATTTTCAGTAGTATTTTTTGGACTAAATTATTTACATCTTTAGGCACCAATTTAACTCATAGCTCATCCTATCATCCTCAACTAGATGGACAAATTGAGGTAGTCAATATATATATGGAAGGATATCTCCATTGTTTTATTTTTGATAAACAAGATAAATGGGTTCATTGGTTTCCACTTGTTTAATGGTGGTATAATACTTTTGTTCATAGTTATTTCAAAATGTCTCCCTTTGTGGCCTTATATGGATACCACCCTCCATGCATCACTTCCACCTTGAAGGTCCATCCTAAGGTTTGTATAGTTGAGGAACATATTCATCATCAATAGGAAGTCCTTGCATATTTGCATGAAAATTTAGCCATGGCCCAAAATCACATGAAATAGCAAGAAGATCAACACAAGAGTGAGAGGCATTTTAACAATGGTGATTGGGTTTTTGTTTGTTTTCAGCTATTAATCAGTATCCTTGAAGCAATAGAAAAAGGATAATAAGTTGTCCCCTAAGTATTATGGGACATATCAAATCTTGCATAAAATTGGTAGTATGGCCTACAATTTAGAGTTTACATCATCCACTTGCATACATTTAGTATTTCATGTATCTGCCTGAATAAAGTCATTAGACATAGAGTTGCTACTCAAACTGAGTTACCATAATTGGATGAGGAAGGGAGAGTTCTTATTGATCCTAAGGCGATACTTCATATGTGGACTATGTATTTTTGGTCTATATAAATTAAGGAGTACCTAATAAAATGGAAGAATCTGCCATGTGAATATGCCACGTAGGAGGATGAATCCTTTGTGTAACAACATCCAAAGTTGATTTAATGATGAGGAAAAAATTTTTATGGGGAGGGTCATGATACATCCTTAACCTTTGTCATGCCTTGGGATATGTGTGGATTTTTGGTTGCTTACATACCTATTTTATATTCTTCTTACATTTCTCTATATTTTTAGTTAGGTCGACCTATGGAATAACCATGGCTAAGTAGACTATATATAGAATGTAGTGGCTAGTCTTTGATCATCATATTAAGTATTCTAATATTATTATATTATTGTGGAATTAACCCCTTGAAGTGGCTCTGATTTATTATCCATTATTCTAATCCATTGTTAATTATTTATTTATGATTTCTTATCTTTGTCTATTCTATGTGATATATAATAATTCTATACAAACATCTAAGTAATTTCCTTATAGGTAAGCTTACAACAAGATGGGTGGGGACATACCTAATCAGAAACATTTATAGTAATAGCTCTATATTGCTTCAATCAATTAATGTTAACTAAAGGAAACTTTTGTTTAATGGTCATAGGCTTAATGTATATATAAGACCTCTCAACGAGTTTATTGAGTAGAATCAGGACCAATTTGACCTTATGGAAGAACCCAATTTTTACACTAAGAAAAAATGATCTTTGCAGAAGGAATTCAATAAAGGAAGATTGTCAAAAACCAATAAATGGTGGTTTTCTTTCCTTCAAATTTCAAAAAAATATAAAAAAGACTACTAAAAGGTGAAAACCAAGAATGACACTTTTCAGTAGAGACTTTTATATTAAAATATGAATTGTTATCAAATAACCTATCTTATCAAACTTTTTTATTCTTGTATGACACATGAAAACTTTAGGAGATAGGCATGGATCCATACAAGAAGGATATAGTTGTATTTCTTTCCCAAAAGGTTAGGCATTTCTCATTTCATGTAATGCATGTATGATCATTAGGTAGTCAATACTTTTTAAAATAGACAAGTTTTGGTGATGTCACATAGATGTGATGAATTAAACATCATCACTACATTCAAATATTTGATGTGAAGTTGTTTTAAGAAATGACCTTTTCAAAAAGATATGATGTGATGCAAAAAACATTGTGGATATTGCTTCAAGTGCTACCAATTATGACCCCTTACACCACATCATTAATAATGACTAAAAAAGAATTTTCTCATTAAATTTCACATGATCCAAAGTGATTGGCCATAATTTGTATTATAATATATCTTTATTTTCTATTCATTGTTGCTACTATCCATTGTTTCATCATATCCCCAATTGATTTCCTTCCTCTATAACCCATATAATTTTGATCTCCATTTTTCATATGATACTGAGGTTTTTGATAAAATAGTGATAGCTTCAAATAAGGAGGTAGAAAGAAGAAAATATTAAAAAAATAATCAAATGTGTTACTATAAAATTAATTAGCTAGAGATATTTTTAAGTCAAAAGGATGGTTGAATTTCATGAAAATGTTTTAGGGTTTTTAGGAAACTATTGTGTAAGATTTTTTAAATTTTTTTGATGAGGTCCATTCTATTGTTAGAGGTGAACAAATTTTAGTGGATTATTCTATGATTAGTTCACTCTCTAAAATTATTGAGGAGGGTGTAGTTTTCATAGATAAATTAAGTTTTGTCAACTTAATTCAAATGTTCATTGAAGGAAATGAGATCCATTCCAGATGGGCTAAATCCCTACAAGGTGTGGCTAGAGGAGTAATAAGAGATAACCTTCCAAAACCATGATATAATGTTGCATTTTGGGTTATGAAGTATCTTACTTATGATGGTAAATTTATTATGGTTGGTGGAGATACCATACAACTTCTTATTCATTTAAGGAAAGGAGTTTCCTGAATAGAGTACCAAGTAGACCTTCCATATTTTCTTCACCATGTGATAATTAATGCTACTCAAACATTAAAAAAAGGAATTGGATCTATCAAACACCATGGTTTAGTTAACCTTATTTATCAACATCATTTTTTGCAAAAACTTAAGAGTGAAAAGGCCTAGTCCTCCTTTCTCCATAAATATTTTGAAATTCCTATTAAAAAATCACCATGTTCTATTTCTCATGCTTCCACAATAACACAAATTGAAGGAGACCCATATTTGATTCCCTTAGCTATGAAGATATTGTAATGAAGATATAAAATATGAATGGGGGTTTCATCATAAAATCCTAATCCTCCAGTCAAACTTTAATGAAGTCATTAGATGTACATGCATCAAATTTTTTGGGAAGCTTAAGCTCTCCCATATTAATTAAAAAATACTAAAAAAGTACTTGAAGAAGAAACCCATGCACAATAAGTTGTAGTTGAAAAAAAAACCCTTGTATAAAAAATTATAGCTCAAAAATTAGAAATACCTTTACCCTCTACAATTGATAAGGGTAAAGATACATTTATAGAAGAAGGTCCATCTTCTCCCTAGCTTGCTCATGAAGATGAGGAGTTGTATCATGCCATGGCTTTGTCCTAGCATGAGGAAACCATTCAAAAACAATAGGAATAATTTTATTTTCTCCATTAAACACTACAAGGTAAGAAGCAAACTATTTCCAATTTAGAAAGAATATGTGAAGAATATCTTTCTCAAGTTAGGGCACACGAATTAAATCTTATAGTAATGAATGCTGAGAAGACTAAAATACACAATCAGATGTTTTCCCAAACTTAAGAATTGAGTACTTTGCAAAAGTCCCTTATCAATAAAGATACCCAAATTTTAAATTTAAAAAATTATATTGTTGGTAAACATACTCAGATTAATAATATTCAACAATCTATTTCTAGTAAAAATGCATTCATTGCTCAACACACTACATGAATACAAGAGCTAACCACTCAGACTATTGAGTTACAAGCCTCTTTACAAGCTATGTAGATAGAGATGAGGTAAATATTAGTACAAACTAAAGGACCTACAAGGTCTATTCCTTCCTTCCCTCTCCTGCTTAATGAAATTATTTTAGTTTAGAATAAAACTCAACATAAAATTTAGAAATTGGAAGAAGGAAATGCTAAGATTAAAGTGGTGTCTTAGTAGTAGCTGTAGAAAGCTTCTATTTCCATTCAAAATATTTGTGAAATTTTTTTAAAAAATGTTTTCATGAAGGAAACCTTCCTCTATCTATGTTATTTTTATTCATGAACAATTCTACAAATGGTAGATATAGTTTATTTATCTTGGCTTTCCTCATATTATTGAGGATGAATGTATGTTTATGGATGTATTTCTCAAAAGTAACACAAAAATAGAGGATAAAATTTATGAATTATATATTTTTAACATGTTTTTAGGCTATCAATCTATATTTCTAGTGAACTTATTTGGAGGGGAAACATAATTGTGTGCTTTCTTCTCTACTATGACAAATCGGACAACATGGAAACAAGTGCACAATAAATTTATTCAATTATAAAACATCATAGGTGTGTGTATGAGACCTTTATTTCTATAGGATTGTAAGCTTGTTGATTATTTTCATCCCATGTACCATATGTACATGAAAAATAAATACCATGAATTATTAATAGCCAATGTATAAGCTTTTAGATCTTTTATGAGCTAAGATTCCACTAGTTTCATCAATGCTAGCATATCCATGTGGGAGACTCTACCTATTGATTTAAAATGTATGGAAGTTATGAGTCCTACCACCATCAAGTGGATTCTTAGGATATCTTAGGTAGTTGCACAAATTATCACTCAACTCTTGGTTGAATGAGGATTTAATGTGTGGATAAGAATGAGATTTAGGCCTCCGATTCTTCTTTGTCCTCTATCTCCATGGAAGAATTGGCATAATCAAGTAGAGGTAGAATTTTAGGCATGGCTTCACATAGTACTAAGAGATTATGTATTTTTGACTAGAGGTCATCATGATCAGGAGAATCACTTTCATATTTATGATCTCAATCAGTGGTTAGAAATTGGAATCTTGGATTGAGGACTAGTTCTTCCAATACAAGTGCAAGAGGACTTGTAAACGGTAAATTATGGGGGGGAAATGATGAGCATTCCATATATGTAATTATATATAATATAAACTATTCATAAGTATTATATTTTGGTTATATATTTCATTTCATTTAATAGTTAAGGTCTTATCTAAGTAGGAAATAAATGTAATTGTCCTTTGTTGGTATGTGATACATTTTTTATTCTTTATCTTGTTATTGTGTCTAACATGGATGAAATGAGCACAATTTTGTGTACATAAATACATCCCTATGGTAGGATCATTTTGAGAATACATAAAACACTTTTGGAAACAATTTTGAGGATTTGGAAAAAAATACATTGAGATATAATAATTTGATGCTATGAAGATGTTTTAAAGGTGCTCCAAAGACACTCCAAATATGCTTTCAAGGCACTTCAAGGACCTATAAAGAGTGCTCTGAAGATGCCCAGGCATGTTATGATGATATCAAACTAGATACTATAGAGCAAGATAATGATTTTAAAGATATAAATTATATATATATATATATATATATAGACTTTCCATCTTTAGATATCTTTTTTTAGAGATTAATATTCATACTAATGGTCTAAAATCATCTGGATATATTTGTATTTCTATTTTTTTAAATTAGATATAATATATTTAAATATATGTTCATTATTTTCCATCTATTATTAGTTGAGTTAGTTACAATTCTTTCCTATAAGCATGGGATATAATTCCTACATCTTCTTTATTTTGAATAAGTAGATTTGGCCTTTTAGATCACTAGATTTTGTATTCTATGAATAGATGTTGATATGTGCTTTAAAAAGACATCTCCTTATCATTCTAGATAGTATTACGCTATTCAATCAAATAGTTAGTCAATAAATAGTGATCATAAATTAGAAGAATAATTTTAGTTTAGTTTCCCATATTTGTATATGTCCACTTTAATAATAAAATAAAGTTCAACATTCCTATTCATTATTAAGTAAAAGTTGTTCTTGTTCTATGGAAGAAGAAAGGGCCCACTTCTCTCCAACAATCAAGACAAATTGGTATTTTTAGTTTCTAGATTAAAAGTGTATTTATTTAATTCAATTATATTTCATTTTTGTAAAGAGTGATTTCTTTTCAATACAAGGGTGATTTTATTTTCAAAACATAGTTTAAATTTCCTTTAATGCAAGTGTGTTTCCATTACATGCAAAGGTTGTTTAAATTTATTTCACATGAGTTTTATTTATGAAAGAGTCTACCTTTTAATGTCATATAAATAAAGTATATTAACTCATATCCATATTCTAAAATTTTTAGGAGCATTTTAAGTGATAGTAGACAATATCCTCACATTCTAGAATACCCCACTATCCTACCCAACTGGGCAAGTCAAGTTATGACACCATAATGTCTCATGTTATATTTTTAAGTTATAGATATTGATGGTGTGAATGTTATAGGAGATATTTAGTTATCAAACCTTTTAAATTTACTTTTATGAAAAATAGAGTTAGACTCTTATTTAGTGTTATTAGGATTTAGATATCACAGTAGAGTAAAGCCCCCAAATAGAGAATTGTAAACTCCAATATCCAATTATATCATTATATATATCCTTAAATAATGGGCTTGGTATAAATTTACACCAATCCATTGATTGGTGAAATGAGAGGTATAATGTCAGCCTATCAATCATTCTCCCAATGGGGCCTATACTTCATCGATGTTATAAATCCAAATTCCTTAGATAAACACAAGTCTGTGCTCACTACTACATATTATTACACTAGATGGACTGAGGAAATATCCACCAAGAACTTTAGAGTCCAATATGTGATAATTTTTCTTAAATAACATATCACAACTAGGTTTGGCACCCTTCTCTCTTTGGTTTTCTATAATGGGTCAGTATTTCAATTAGCTAACTTCATAGAATGGGCCCATAATAATTATATTATAATTAGATCATCCTCTAATCATTACCTATAAGGGAACAAATTGGTTGAGTCAACCAATAAGAACCTCATAGACAATATCAAAAATCTAATCATAGATAAAAAATAGAAGTGGCACCTCTTACTTAAATACACACTCTGGGAAAACTAAACTAAATACAAACATGACCTTAAATCTTTAGAATATCTATTTGTCTATGGAAATTACTAGTGTTCCCAATCATTTTAAAATTTCCAACATATTAGTTTATGCAAGAATACATGGATCCCAATGACAAAACAAAGTTTAAATTGCTAGATATCATTGAAATGTAAGACTATAGAGACAAAGCATTATAAAAATTAAGGAAAAATTAGGATGTGGTTAAAAGATGGTTTGATAAGAGATTGAAATTCAAAGCATTCAGGATCTGTAACTTGGTGAGACTATGGGATAAAGTGTATGATAAAAAAGGAATGCATGGCAAGTTTATCTTGATTTAGATATGATCATATCATAGTTTAGAGATCTTGGGTTATAATTCATTTTATTTTTAAATCATTAATTTATGGCTACCTGATTTGGTGAGGTCTTTGATTAGTAATAGATGGTCTAGTAGAGGTAAGAGTAGATTATATTTCTTTTATTAGTTAGTTTAATTTTATTAGACTAGTTCATGTTTTTTAGATTAGCCCTTTTGGTTTCAGTATTTTTCCTACTTTCTAGAATAATTTTCTTTTGATTGCATGGTAGTCTAATTTTGGTCAATTCTATTATAACTAAATACACTTTAAGGTGTTTTAAATCTAACTTGAATCAATTGGTACTACATAATATAGTTTAAAATTCTTAATATAGCTAAGCAATAAGAGAGTTAGCCATGAATGTGTTCTATAAATAATTATTTCATCAAGTATGTGAAATTTACTCCCACAGTTCTATGCATTTAAAAAAAAAAAAAAAACTCTCCTCATCCTCTTGGGTCAAATGTACATAAAACGCTAATACTTGTTTATGGTAATAATTATGGACATGGGCAAAAGTTGATAGGGATATTTTGATTAAACCAAAACATCACTAAGACCAGATCATTATGGTCACCTTCTTCTCCCTTTCAAAAATTAAAACAAATAAAAGTTAAAATTAAAAGGCATAACCCAAAATTCCAAAAGAAAAAAATGTGGAGGGGGGGGGATTTAAAGACTACATTATGAAATAGTGTTAATGTATCATTCATCATAAAACAATATGAAGAAAGGAGAAATAAGTGATCAAAGTAATCTTTTTTGGGGCTATAGATACCTAGATGATAGTATATAAATTCTTGATCTCCCCATCTATGAACCTAACACCCAATCAAATTGAAACCTACAACTTACCCCCATGCATTTACCTAAAAACTTAAGACAAGAGGTAAAAAACAACACTTTTTACACATAGATCTAAGGTGTAAGAAAAGTTAGTATGTTGCATAGGATTATTAAGAGTCTCTTTTCATTTCTAGTTTAATCATTTATTTTTTAATTAATTTATGGCTAATATTGGGATTGTAAAATCATGGATTATAGGTTCTTAAAAACTCTAGAGTATTCACCCATGTGAGTCACCATTTGTTGTATTAAACACACCCCACACTGTATTTTTATTTTAAAAGTGGGGACACCATTTTGTTTTATGAAAATAATGAATATTTTATCTAAGTATCTATGTGTTTTTTAGGATTATGATAGTTGTTATTATCTTTATAAACTCAATGATGTTAATGTTGAATCAGGTTGTGGTATACTTTTTTCCATTTGGAAATACTTTTTTAAACTAAACTATTGATTAAAAGATGGAAATAATGTATTTTCATGATATGAATTCATATTTATTTATTTCATCAATTTTAGTCTTTGATGTCTTCATTTTAGAATCTTTCCCTTAGAAAACTAGTCTTCAATAGCTTTGTTTCAGAAGCTTTCCCTTCATAAATGTTTCTTTGGAAAATTTCTCATCAGATACTTCATTAGGCACTTTTCATCCAGAAGATTCAATTCAGAAAAATTCTCATAGGCAACTTATAGTTTAGAAGGATTCTATTGGAAGGTTTACTCTGGCAAGTTTGGTCTTCAAAAACTTTACTTTGCTAGCTTTGTTTTAGGAAGTTTCTGATTGGTAGATTTTCATTCAAAAGTTTTGTCAAAAGCTTTGTACCAAAGGCCTTATTTTATATAATGCCTTTCGAAATGTATACTTTGGAAATTTTGTTTCAGATACTTTCATTGGGGACATTGTTTTAGAAATATTTCCTTCAAAAAATTTCTCATCATAGGCTTTATGTTAGGAAATTATATTTTAGAGACTTCAATTCAAAAACTTTGTTTCAAATACTTTTTGATGAAGACATTATTTTGGTAACTTTCATTCTAGAATCTTTCTCTTTGGTAACTTATATGTGACTACTTTTACCTAAACCAACCTTCCCAAAGATAACTTAGTCATTGACAACTTTATTTTGGAAACTTTAGGATAAAATCTTTCAAAACCAATATTTTTGAAAAACATTCTATGTTTAAGAGTATTTTGGCCCAAAGGTAAATTTTGACTTCTCTTGACTATTCTACGTAATGTTACACAAAAAAATATGAAAGGTATAATTTTGGCACCTTGAATGACAAGGCATATTACATGGCTTGTGCACTAGGAAGAGGTGGTTGAATTAAAATTAAATAAGGATGATGAGCTCATAGAGGTTGGTGATTTAAGGCACATAGATTATAAATCATTACAAAAAACTATTAACATCGATCCCCCAACCAAGTTCACATCATTCTATCTTCGAGAGATCAAGTAAACTTTAGCCTTAAGTGATCCCAAAATATCTAATTTCTATTAGAGTAATTTTCTATCTATGAAATTTAGTTCAATGTTATATGACACTATCAAAATATTGGATCATACTAGTATCCATCAAACCACCATGACATTATCATCTAGGTCATACAAAGGAGCCTCAACACCCTCCAAGTTATCTATCACATATTTCATGGAGTACTTAGACATAGTGTTTGATACTACTATATTCGATGGTCATTAACCAAATTACTTGGAATTATGGGAAGTTTTAGAAAATGTAAACTCATTTCACTTAAATAAGACATCTCAGTTGAGGATAATCAATGATTAAAGGACCTAATTCCATTCAAAAATCAAGCCCTACATTATGTACTTGTGAATCCATAGGGTATGTCATACATAGATTTATTATGAGGCCTCTTCCTCAAAGGGATATTAGTAGATGGTGGATACCTTCATTATGTAGACAACAACATAGATGTCACATATATTTCAATCAATACATTTAAATAGTATTTGAGCCTACCATTTCTAGATGTCACTTTAGATTCACATCCTATCATTACATGAAAAAAGGCCAATAATGTAGAGAAATCTCTATCAAGGTAAGTCCTCCCTAGAAAATATTTCACTCTGAAAGAACATGTCAAGAACCCTATTCCCATCACCTGATTTAGAATGGGAATCCATGTGGGAATGGAAAAGTTAAATCAAATTTTTGGCCATGAAATCATCTACTTCCTAAACTTTGAGTGGGTTACCCTAATGGACCCATCAAGTGCATCAGAGTACACCTATGCTTTTGGAGAAGTGATCAGTACACACCTCCAGGAATAAATATTACATAAAGACAAGAGGCTACTAGGAGGAAATTTACACATGATGTCTTATTTGTTAGATGTAGTCATGGGGATAATATATAGGCACAATGGAGTCTTATGAGATCCCAACATAGAAGTCATCAAGAATTATATTTTTGATTATTATAGTTTTGTGTACAACTACTCCTATGTACAGAATATAGCAAAGATTGGTGAGGATCTCTACCCTCAAGTTTACATGGACATCCATAGTTGGCTGTTAGATATAATTTTACCTATTATAGCCATAACATTAGCCAATAACATAGCATATTATTAGATATACCTAAATTACATTATTTTCAACATGGTTGTCCATAAGGTATATCCTCTTTAGTTCCTTAAGTTCATTCTAGATAAAGTAGCTAAGCAGGAAATCGAATACCAAATATGGAATGTGATTGATGAGGAACTAACAAATAATAAGGAGGATACATTTCATGGCTCCCATATCACTATTATGAGAATGTAATACATAATATGTAATTAATTCAAATAATTTTTAAGTGTAAATAAGTCATATGCATTTCCTACCCTCCTTCATAGATATTAAGACCCTCATGGCAAGGTATAGAATAAAATTCACACCCTTGATCTTGATTACAAAGATGAGCCAATGGATATGATTTATTTTCCATAAATTATAAGTATTATGAAGAGGTGAAAGAAATGGTAGTAACTACATTATTGAGTGAAGACCTACTGAGGGTTATAGAGGTTGAACCCTCCCTCACACTCAATAAAGCAAAGTTTAAGATCCCTCTTATTGGAGAATGGAGACCTTCTAATTTTTGGAGTGGTATGAAATCACATAAACTATAAGGAGAGGGAAAAGATACCAAAATAGTTCAATGCCAACTAGAGGAACAACTATAGTCAATAGGTGAGGAACTACTCATTAGAGGGAAGGATGAACAATAAGAAGAAGAACAAGTGCATACCTCTACACAAGTAGAAGAGGAACAAATTATCCTCATTTAAGAATTATCAATTAAAATAATATAGGTCAAGTAAGATTTGGTAGAGGAGATAACTCAATGGAGAGATAGTGCACATAATGAAGAAGTTGGGAATACTTTTTTGGACTCTGATGAAGAGAAATAAATAACTTATTCAGCCCCAATACCTAACATTATTCCCCCTTATCTTCCCTAATAGGCAATAGTTCCACAATATGGAAGAGAAAAAAAGTGTTATGAAAGGAAGCCTAAGTGGGATAGACCATAGACCCCACCCATATAGACACTCAAGGAGGTGCAACCTTCACTAGAAGGTGAACCAACACAATATGTGGATGAGGAGGATTTGAATCTAGCTAAACTATTAATTTTTCATGTAATAAAAGCCAAATCACCTCTCATAGGCGAACCATATGGTAAGGTTACTCTACTCATATCCCCTTTATGTATTTTCCATTTGATCTATTTTCCTATAGTTTTTATCACCCTTGAACCAATTATTTAAAAAATCACTTTTATTCGATCACTTTCTCTGGTTTTCCTCTTTATGAACACATATGTTAATCTACCTAGTTCCACTTCACCTACTCCAACTTCCACTAATATAGTTTCTATTCCTTAATTTTACACCACATTATGCATAATTTTTTCTATTATATTCATCTTCCAACCCATCACTCTAATTATTTCTCCTTCTACTCAATTGGGTTCACCTTTGCCTTCTTCCACTCCAACCTCCACAACCACCATAATAACCACCAAAAGAGCTCCAAGGAAGTATCCAATCCTTGTTTTTCATCAAATGCCAATATTTGGAAACATATGCTAGTTTAAAATCATTTGGCCATCTATCCCCAATCCTTACTCTAAAACTAAGCTTGAAGAGAATGTGCAAGTGGAAGCTCAACCACTAAATCATTCAAATCTCACTCTTCCAAATTAGGCCAACGAGTTAGGATCCTCAACCTCTAAGAGGCCCAATATGAATATCACTAAAATTCCAATGGGGGAGATCACTATTTTACAAGTCTACAACATCAATAAATTGGGTAGGGAAGATAAAAATTAAAGATAGATCTAGTAGAACATTGATCATAGAGTAAAGGGAAGAGGTTTATTCCCTTATCAAGAGATATAATAGGTAGAAGATTCAATCCTCATATATAGAGGACATAAAGCCCTACATGAAGACCCATACATATGAAAACATGTCCATACATGAGGGAAATAAAATAGTTAGATAATAGCTTGAAGAGGAATTGGAAACTCTCAGAGAAAAACAACAGGTAATCATAGTCCCTCAAGGTATTGATTAGGATGTACAGAATGAAACACTTAGGTTGTATGAGATTATATATTTAATTAATTCTTGGAGGATCAATTTGTCTCCCCATATTAATTTTATAACCAATTTGTTTAAGCTACTCAGAGAGGATGAGAATAATCTAAAGTTATTAGTGATATATACCGCCATTAAGACATTTAGACACTTTTACTTGATGACCACATCAGAGGAATTAAATACTTTAAATTTAGATTTAATAAGAACACATGAGGATATATATTTGGTATCATCCTCTAAATATTTAGTGAATAAATTATCCAAATAAGAGAAGTAGGTTGAGCAAATTTTAATAGAGTCAGAATCAATAATAATTTGAAACAATAGAGGGAAGTTGGTGACCAAATCTACATTTGATCAAATGATTTAGCAATCTTATGTTGGCTTTAAATATGGTATATAAGGTATAAATTTAGAGGACATCAAAGCCAAGTTGAGTTTATATAATAAAAATGTGATAGGGGTGGAAGTATTTTAGGTTGGTTTTAGAGTCACGAATAAAGAACATGCTAAATTAATAGAATAGATAGGCAAGGTGACTAGGCCACATCTTCTAGACATGAACCTAGTTCAAGAAAAGCACACTAAGGCATATAAGAAATATCAAGATAAATATGATAAGAATAAGGAATCCAAATAAATACCACTTACCAATTATACTCCATAGAATCCACCTATAACACCATCAACTATAATAACATTTGTGCCACCTCACACTTTAGTTCTGATGGTGACAATAACTCAATCAACTATTGAGCATTGTAATTCATGTTTGGTTGTCATTGATGTCAAAGATATATTTTGGTACTAGTGAATTAATGACAAAATGATAAAATTTATGGTTTGGAGAGTGTTTTAATTAATGAGATAATTGATGGTATGGACATTTTTAGAGACCCTATGGGGTGTTATGAATGTTAAGAGTGATTATGAAAGTGAAAGGAATTCATCAAATCAATCAATTGAGTGTCTAAGTTGAAGCAGTCATATTGATAGATAAAGTTACGTAAGTAGTTTGGTGACATCATATTTCACATGTTTGAAGGTTTCAAGATCACTTTGATACATGTATAGATTCCTCTATGCAAGGTGATCATGTGGTTCAAATTTTAGGTTTGGACATTGAGCATAGTAAAAGTTTTAATAGTGAAAAGTTGGCCTATCAAAAATAATTCTCTAATTTCCCATAGCCAAATTTGCATTATCAAATATTATCAACATTTAATCGGATCATAGATTGAACATTGAGTGTTTAATCTGATTGGATA
The DNA here is from genome assembly GCA_037957365.1 of Torreya grandis. Classification (NCBI taxonomy): domain Eukaryota; kingdom Viridiplantae; phylum Streptophyta; class Pinopsida; order Cupressales; family Taxaceae; genus Torreya; species Torreya grandis. The sequence goes on from JARHVA010006542.1 coordinate 306,055, forward strand.
ATGATGTACTAGAGCATGTGATCTTATTAGTAGTGATCCAATAGTGTGTATTTAGTCAATATGTCAAAGTGTCTAAGATTTAATGCATTGGTGATAAGTGTATCAATCTCAAAGTCTTTTTTATAAGATTAATGTTATTTGGACGTTCATGCAGATGGATATTGATGGTGTGAGTTGAGTCAAATAGTCAAATATGTAGAAGATACGTAGATCTACCAAGTGGCATGATCTCAGGAGCAAGGTTATAAGATTAACCCTGAGAATTATAAGGTATATTTTAGGCTAATTATAAGAAAATAAATATTTCTTATTTATTAAAATTTTCTAGGGACCATGAAATGAGGTCAAAGTGTCTGATGTTTAATAGTGACCATTGACATTTGAATTTTATAAAAGAAAAACTAGTGCTCAATATTTTGATTATATATTTTGATCCATAATGAATTTCATGATGGATAAAAATAAAATTTGATGATGAATTAAAGGTACATACATAAAATCTAGTTAAAAGTTTTGAATGTTCAGATAGTCAAAGTTATTAAACTATAAAGTTCACTATTTGTTTAACCATGATCTGTAACTGACCCAAGAAGGATATTTGAGTCGTTATTGATACTATTTTGATGTTTCAAGATGAAATAAATACTTTCTAGTGTTTTATACTCCATTAAGACTAATGTAATGTATTTTTGAGGTTTGAAAAATCTATCTTTAGTGTGAAAAATGTCCTAGAAGTTGAGTGTGTTTGTTAAATGCACTAGAAGATTGAGTGACCATCTTACAGAGGTTTGTTAAAGGTGTTTTGAGTAGAGTTGAGGAAGAAAATGAATATGTATATATTATGTAAGTATATAAGGATTATTATAATCCATTTTATGTCACTACATGACCCTAATTAGTTGTGGATAGTCAAAATAGCTTGACTATATTTTGACTATGTGACCAATCTAAATGGTCATTTAAAGACAGTTGAATTGAGTGTTTAAATCCTATGTTGAAATGTATAAATCACATGGAGGTATATATGAGGTCTTGAATATTTCACACATATGAGATAATCATATGGATATGTGAAATACTTAAGTTTTTGATTCAAAAGTTTGTGACTGTGTTTTATGTATATGAAGACCTGAAGATGAAGGAGACCTAATTAGTAGGTTCAAGTGTTGATTTGGTGTTCTAGGTGGAATGAAACCATATGGGAGTAATAAAGGGTATATTTTAAATTTATTTGATGTGTTATAATCATTGTTAAATGATGAAGGTAGTATAATTAGTCTCACATGTAACGTGCGAGTATGAAGGCCTAATTATTTTAGGTCTCACTAAGACCTAATGGTGGTTTGGGGATAATGATGTACTAACCAACGTATGAAAAGTGTGGTTCCAACATGTAACATGTGTATGTATCAATATTAAAATGAGTTCAAATATGTAAATCATATTGACAAACCAAGATGGGTTAATGAAGCCTAGAGTGATCCAAAGTTGTGTGTGTGGATTCAAGCAAAGGAGAGAACCTTAAAAAAAGAAGGTGTGGGTCAGTGCAAACCATAAAAGAGTTAATAGGATCATTCATGATTATATAATAAATTTTATTTAGGAGGATACATAAGTAATTGGACCTAATGAGCCTATTAGAGGTAATTTGAGGGAGTTGACCCTAGAGGTACTTTGAGAGAGAAGAGTGAAAACAAAGGTGATCATCATTAGTTAAAGAGTAGAAACATATGTTCAAGGTAATATATTCAAGGTATCTGAGTGGATGCTTGGTTTCTTAGGGGATTGGTTCCTCCTTGAAAGGTAAATATTACTAAATGTCTATTTGTAGTGGGTGATTAGTTAGATAGGGGCAGTAGATCCTTGTGGGATTGGTGTCTCACTAAACTAAGGTATGGGTGTTCCTTGATTAGTCGATAATGGTCTAAATTTTGGATCTTATTTTTATAGTATGGTAGTCCATATTGTAGGTTTCATTGTGTTTTATCTCCCAAGAGGGTTTCCCACATATATGATGTGTTCACATGATGTATGTTATTATGTATGCTTTGGATGTATGTGCTTTCATGTTTATGTTACTTGATAAAGATTGATGTATGTTGAATGTTTAAGAGTTGTGAATTGAATTGGATTATCTAGAATTATTGATTCAGCCCATACCTAGTGATTATACCTCTAACATTAACATGTCCATCTTTGAGTATAACTCAAATCAAGCAAAAGTACAACTACAATTATAATAAAAGTGTTGAGACACATTAATCAGGAGTTTATTTAGCATGAAGGCTATTTTTACATAACTTTGCATGTATTGATTTTAACTAAATAATTAAGTCTTAGTTTCATTTCTATTTTAATTAACCTAATCATTTTTTGTCAGCATGCACATGTAACATTACTAAGATATCTATAAATTATTGACATGTAACCAAGACTTATCTTATATTATATTAAAATGTAAATGAAGTGTTCTAAACTTGGAGGATGAGGTTACCACTTCCCCAAGTTATTTATATACATGCAAAACCCTCTTTTTAAAGGTTTGGTGTTTTGAATGAATATACATAAAGAAATCAATAAATTGATTATCATGCAACTATGTTTGTTCTTTCTTCTTCATTATATATGTTAATGAATTTAAATTTTATTTGTCTATATTGATTCAATAATTTTGATGTGTGTCAATGTTATAGATGATTTTGATTTTTTTTAAAATTAATATTATTCTTAGATGTGCAATATCTATTGAATATTGGTATATCTCACTGATCTATATAGTTATCATAAGTTAAATTTATAATTCAAGGTGTGTAGAGGTATCTCTTTTGATATAGTCTTTTATGTGTGAGCCACAACTACCCTAGATAACTTCTTGGTTCAAACTATAATCTCTTATACAAAGATGTGCAATAGTTTCCTTAATAAGAGAAACCTTCAATTGAGACTGTTATGCATCTTATATCTATTATCTTAGAATTCCAACCATTTTTATTTACAAGTTTTAAAAAGATTAAAACAACAAACATTGGTTCTAGAGATACTTATCCACCAAAGTGACAACAAGAAACTCTTTTTTAGAGACATAGATTCTTATTTTGTTCTTTACCCTCACTTTTTTGGAAGTTTCTTTGAGATTTTCCCACCATAAAATAGTCTTCCACCCATCCAAATCACATACTAATTAATATTTTTTATTAGAATCCATGCCCACAAACCTATTTAAATAACCCACATGCTCAACCTGCTATTCCACCCCATGGTTGTTTTAACCACATACCTAAAAATAATTGCCTATATTGGAACTTAGTTCTATAGAGATCAAAAAATGTTAGAGGTTACCTCATTTAAAACTCTCCAAGGTATGCGTTAAATCCACATCAACATGATTTTTAATAAATAATTTGTTTTAGGGTCTCATATATAATAATCTCAATGCGTAAATATATATTATGAAATTAATGAATATAATCCTTCATTGATCCTATTTACCACATATTTTCTAATTGGTTGAATTAATTTTTCATCACGTTACTAGTATAGTGGGTTTGTATATCTTCCATAAAAGCTAACTAAGTGAACTTAGATCATTATTATTATTTTAAGCACACAACCATTGACAAAAAATTAATTATTTAGGTTATAGATATAAGGATGTCATGGTAACCTTTTACCCAAATGGGATTTGATGTAGATCAAAATAATTCTCCATTTGTTTTACAAAGTTAATTTGATAATTTACATCAAACTTATGCATGTTCACATTTTATAGTAGGTTTTGAGGCCTAGAATTATTATTATACATGGAATTATGGTGTTTAGTGTTTGAAACAAGATAGGGTTGTACATTAGTCCATATTTAGTTGGTTTTGATACTAAAAACATCTTTAAGGAAGTCAAGAGAGGGGCTAAATATCATTTCATGTTAGTGCACATGTTCTCCACATTTCATTCTTGTTGTAGGCAAAGTTTCAACCCTTTAGGAGGATTCTTCAAGCTCTCCCCAACTAAGATACACAATGGGAATAACCACTTGATGTGGGTATCCTATGGTGAGGTTGAACCTCAAGATAAGGTCAGCTTCCTCTTGTTAGATCACCTAGAATCATGAGTTTTACATGGAAAAGGGTTAGAAATGGGGAATAAGGTTACTAAGAAATATAAAAATGTGATGCACCAAATTTAATGATAACTCACATAATCATGAAACATACACTAAAGAAGCATAAGATAATGCTAGCTCACACAATCTCATAAACCAACTAATTGCATAAGTATTTCATGAACTAGGTTCACCAAGTAATGAATGAAGCAAAGATGAATTCTAATATTCAAACATAGCATTAATTAATGGTAGAAAGATAATGATTGTAGACCTATAACTATCTTGTAAACCCCCTAAAATAGACAAGAAATAAGGACATTGGATATGAAAGATTCTCCTTCACAATGCCATCATGCAAAAGGTTACTAAACACATTTCAAAGGAAAAAGGTAGGTAAATAAAGTATTTTATTAATTCAAGAGCTCTTTCATAATAATTTTTTATAGGGTATAGCCTTATCAAATAAGAGTCTCTTGATATTATTTTCAAAATCAAAGAATCTATCTAAAATCAAAAGAGAGAGAGAGAGAGAGAGAGAGAGAGAGAGAGAGAGAGAGAGAGAGAGAGAGAGAGAGAGAGAGAGAGAGTTATAATGAGGAAAAGTGGAATATATATAAGAAAAACAGAGAGAGAAATAACACAACATAAGAATAAATCAATGAGCTACCACCACCCTTAAATGAATTTCCCAACAACTTTTTGATCAAATTAAGACTAGCCCTCCATCATTAAATTAACCTTCATTTGTCCCAACAAGCTCTGAACCCTCTCATTAGCTAAGAAACATACTAGAAGATAAGAATTTGTTGAGGATGATGAATCACGATCCATTAAGAAGGAAAATATTTAAATCCCTTTGAAAATGCACTAAATGCTCCAACTGTATTTTCTAATCCCTAAATCTATGCCTTTGAAATCTATGCCACAAAACACTTAGTTTTTCTATAAGGACAAAATCTTGATATTCATGGATCTAATAGAGCCATGACTATATCTATTTTAAGTGGTTATAGGTACATGTTTTTCAAGGATATGAATATGTTGGAAGATAAGACACTCTTTCATGTCTTGTTTATATCTACCTCTACTCCAATCTTGATCATAGGTTTACTATAGATTGAAAACAAATATATTTATTGGTTTCATTATAGTTATCCTATCCATAGAAAGCCTATAGGACACATATATTCCTTCTTAATCTCTATATGTCGAAATAGACATTATGTTTTAAAACCTTATATAAACCAAGAAATCATTATATGCATGTATCTTGTTTAAAGAATAATCCTCATAGTTATAAAACAATATTACAACCCCATAAATGGACCTTGTATATTCTAAGTCTTCAACTAGAGATCTTGAATTGAGATTTTAATTATGACCTTTAGAATACCTATTTTGGATTAACCTAGATAATATATGGATCTTGGTTCTATGTATTTGCCTATTAGGGTTCATGAGATACTCTTGATCTAATGTGTCTACATATGTGGCATCATCACCATATTTTTTTATCATATTTAAAGATATGATCATAACAAATTTGGACATGTATCACCATCTTGTGTCTCCTAGATCATGATTGAATTTGTTCCATCAATCTTTGATTTGGGATTCCTAAATTATGACACATAGAAAGCCCACATTTAATCCATGGATCTTGCAATAATTATTCATCTAGTTATCTCTTTTGTGACATGTGGTAGCCTCGCATGAAATCTAAACTCATTAACCCTTTAACCTCATGTGTATCATGAATTTGCTTTGCACATTTGAATGTGTGTCATTGATATTGATCAATTTGATCAAATGTGCACTATTGATCCTTTGATTTATCATGATCATTCCACTTGTAAATCATGCATCCAATCTCAAGATCCTATGACCTATTGACTTTATGCTCACCATTGATCTTTGGTTGCATGATTAAACATGCATCATTGATCTATTTGGGCTCACCGACTCGAGCTATCACCTATATGTTATTGATTTTAATTTGGGAACCTGAGATTTTAACACTTTTCAACTCTAAATTTATCCTTAGGATCCTTTGAAGCTTTTAATTTCAAATATCTATTTCACATGGTTTTAACTTGATGTCCTTGTGCATGTTTCACTCTACTAACTCAACTTTGAAAGCTAGTATCTTGAGATAGAAAATACATCAAGACACCAATTTCACATGGGACATTCTTGGAATGAAATACATAATCTCTATGTGATCCTTTGACTTTTAGAGTCCACCCAAGTGTACTTATTAAATGCATAACCAAACTGACCTTTTCATTTCTACATGAAGGGTTGTGATGGTCAGTTCCCTGGGCTTGTGTTAATCATATTTATTATTTAAAATCTGTAATGAACTAATGAGACTTTGAAAAAATATTATTCATGCCCCTTAGATTCCATGAATAGAATAAAAACCTATTAGACCTTTTCATTTTCAATTTTAGACCTATTTCGAGACCTCACTATAGGATCTCTCTAGAATACTAATCCATTCAAGAAAAGTTTTGTATATATCCCAAAATTGGCCAACATTTTTGGTGACATCCTAGTATTGTATGCCTACTATGTAGGAGACTAGTATCCTTAGACTATCTATTATGCATGGAGTCTTAAGTCTTTCCTCTCTAACTGATCATGAAATTTATACAAGGTTATCGCTTTCCAAAACCTTCTCTTGAAGCAAAAATGACAACAAGAAAAAAATAAGCACTATGCCCAAAGCACTAATGGAAGGTAAACACAGAACTAAAAAGAAATGTGCACAAAGAGCTTAGAGGAAAACATGAAAAACTAATATATATAATGGATACAAAATCTTATAATAGCAAGGCTTTAAATTAATGTCATTTATTGGGATAGGTAATAACTTTCCATCTAATTGGGCAAGTTGAAAAGAATTATGTTGTTTGCATCCATGAATCAGATAAGGTCCACTCCATAAGCTATAAAACTTGGTATGGTTTCTTTGCTTGGCCTTATTTAAATCTAACCTAAGGATAGGGTCTAATTATTTAAATTCCCTTGCTATGTCTCTCTTTTCAAAATATTTCTTGACTTGAGCTTGATGTCACTATAGTGTCTTCATTACAAGGTCCCTAGTTTCTTTAACCTCCATGAGCTCTACCATCCTCACGCTCATCAATTCACTCTCCATCAAATCAAGCTAATGGGCTATATCCAAGGTAAGTAGTTCAAGAGAAAAAGGTAATTTGTATTCCCTCCCATATATAAGAACATATGGTGAGTTTATAATGGAAACTTTTGGAGTCACTATATCAACCCACGAGGATATCCTTAACTTTGGGTGCCACATTCTTTAATTATACTCCATAGTCCTCTTGATAATATTTATAAATTTAATGTTCATAGATTATATAAGTCCATTACCTTGGGTGTATTAATTGAAGGATACAATAAGGTATATTACCATCTTAAATTTCCATTCACTTATTCTCATGCCAAAAAATTATAAGGCATTATCTAAAATTATTGTGGTTGGTACACCAAACCTAGTCACTATGCTATCAAAAAAGTCCAACACTATTATTTCATTCACTTAAGGGAAATTGCTTCTACCCTCATAGTGATGTAGTCAATACAAATGATTACCCATTTGATTCCTCCACTGGAAGGTGGATTGATCATTCTTAGGATGTCCAAACCCCACTACATGAAGGGTTGTCCCACCTGCATTGGGTTGAGAGGAAGGGATGTCAACCTTTACCTACCTATAAAAAGAGCACACCTTTGACATTTTCTTACCCATGTATAATCATAATTTAAGAAGTTGAGACATTAATAAATATCTCTCATCAATTTTGTTGTTATAGTGCTTAGAGAAAAGTGGCCTCCTTCAGGTCCATCATGAAATTGATCTAAGAGCCTTATCATTTGGTCATCATCTATGAACCTTAGATGTACTCCTTTGAGGTAATTTTTAAATAAAACCATATCAACCAATGCATAAGGAATGGATTTATGTCTAAATTACCTTATCTTTGTCCTATTCATACCTTGTGGATACTCACTTGTTATCAATAAATGTATCATATCTTGGATCCAACTAGTGTGAGGTGGAGGTGCATCTTTTTGTGAGTTATCTTTATTACCAACATAACTTATTTATCTTCATGGAGGTCATAAAACATATTATCACATAAGACTTTTCTTGTTATTGGCTTAGTAACCTTGATCTCCACATCATACTCCATAAACTTGGTAATCTAGCCATCTCTCTTTTCACTCAAGTCTTTGTTAAGGAGAAAATACCTCAATGTAAGATGAGACACCATAAAATGAGTTTTGCGGTTGGAGATCATTGGTATAAATGTTTTAAGGATTATCAAAGATAGAAGGAATTGTTTTTATACAAACGTGTATTTTACCTCATATCCTTCAATCCCTTGATTAAAAAATGCAATTGGTTGTTCAAGTCATTCACCATTCTTTTTCATTATCATAACTGATATATTTTCAACATTAGAAAATGTATACAATATTAAATCCCTTGAGAATTTGGAATTCATGAGTGAGGGTGTTTCATCAATGGATTTCTTGATAACCTCAAATGTTGGTTTAACTTCATTTGACCAAGTTAAATATTGTTTCTTATTTATCATGGTAGTGATGGGTTTGACCAAGTTGGAAAATATAGGTATGAACCTTTTCACAAAGTTTATTTTCCCAAGGAAACTCTAGAGTACCTTCTTATGCTTGGGTAAAGATAATGCTAAGATAAAACTTAATCTATTAGGATAAATGGCTAACCCTTGATTTGAGATATTATATCCCAAGAGTTTTCCTTCATGAAAAATAAACACACATTTTTTAGGATTCAATGAAATCCCATACTCTCTACATATTTCAAAGATCAATCTCAGCTTATCTAAGTTATCACTAGACTTTTTGGAGAAAATTGTGTTGTCATCTAAGGAGACAAACACCATCTAATTTATAAATACCTAGAAGGGCATGTCCATAGCTCTTTGAAAATTATCCCCAGTGTTTGACAAGCTAAAAGACATCTTTCGATGAGCATATGTGTCCCACTTTGTGGTGAAGGTAGTCTTGTATTAATATTCATATCTTACTAGTACTTAGTTGTATCCTAAATGCAAATCCAAAATAGAGAATAATTTTTAAATAGTAACTATTTTAAAGATTTACTTCATGAATGGTAAGGAGAAATGATCTTTTAAAGAGAAACTATATAGGTCCCTAAAATTAACACACATCCAAATTTTCACATTGTTTTTCCTCAAGGGCACTAGGTTGGCTATTAATGAGGAGTGTTTGATGGGAAATATGATGTTAGACTCAATCAATTTAGTAAATTTTTTCCTCATAAGCTCTTTAATTTTGGGGTTGATATCCCTTTGCTTCTACCTAATAGGCTTAATATTAAACTATAACTATATAGTGTGTTGTGCTAACCTGGGATCAAAACCTTTCAGGTCATTATATTCCCATGCAAATATGTCTACATATTATCTATAAATCTAAATTAAATAATGCCTTTCAGCCCTAGTGCTTCCCTTTCCAAGCTTGCGAAGTTTGTCTTTAAGGACAAGAACTATTCCATAATTATCCTCATCAGTTGACATCATTGCCTTGTCTTTTCTTATATGATATCCTTGATGGAAATAACTTTGAGGGTGACCATCCCTTTAGGAAGCTTGTTAGACCTTAGTTGAAATTTTTTATCTTCATATTGATGTTACAATTTATCTTGGTTCAATGAGGAAAAAATTGCTTCTTGCTACAAAAAATAAGCAATCTTTTTGTCATTATTAAAGACCTACTAATAAGCTTCATTTTCTAGCATTGATGGTCTTACCACCACTTTAACATGTGGTTGCACTTTTAATTTTATCAATTCTTTTGGGAGGTTAAATTGAGATCCTATAGTTGACAACCTATCATCATGCTAGTTTTAGTTCCTTGGCACTGCTTGGATGTTGAATTCCTCAAATTCAACAAGGATGTCCCACACTCTATTCTTGTAAGACCTCATAAAGGGATTATTGGTGATTTTTTGTCCTATAACTTGATGTACTACCATCTCACTATCTCCATACACTTGTAATTTCTTGATTCCTCTCATACTATCCCATGAAAGGCCATGAATAAGGCCCTCATACTTGCATTACAAGAGAAACTAAATTATAACTTGTAAGAAGAAAAATACTTATAATTAGAGGGAGATACTACCATTTCATAATTTCTTGATTCCTCTCTTACTATCCCATGAAAGGCCATGAATAAGGCCCTCATACTTGTATTACAAGATCAACTAAATTATAAACTGTAAGAAGAAAAATAATTATAATTAGAGGGAGATACTACCATTTCACCTACCCTTTCCCCATGTTTTCTCCTTGATCCATCAAAGAACAATTTTTGTAAACCACCAGCATCTTCTTTTGGTCTAGTGAGGGGTGGAATAAATTCAATCTGCTCATGCAGGAAGTAGACACCCATGCCATTTTCTTTAATACCTTCCTAATGATAAATAAATTTATTATCACTCCATAAATCATCCAAGAATATATCAGGTATCTCTTTACGATGAGTGTTTAGCTATTGACCATCCAAGTGTTCATCTTCATCTAGGATGGTATAATTGATGTTTGATATATTAGGCCCAAAAGTTTATATGTGAAATTGTGAAATGGGATTAACTTTTATGGATACCTTGGTCCCATACCTTGTCTTGATATCCATGTAGGACCAATATACTACTATATTAGCCATAATTTTTATTTTGAAGTCTCTAGATAAGCATAGAGCAGAATAAGGAGGAACATCTTAGATCAACACATCTTGAGCCACTGAGACACTAGGACAAGCATGCAGGTTTAAGTCGAGACCTTTGATGATGCAAGATGGTTTGGTGGAAGATCCATAAATTTGTAAAACTCCCTTAGATTGGGGTTCATGCTTCAAACCAAGTTGATATGTTACTAACTTTGGCATCACTTAAGAATATTCTACACCATGCATTTGTGTGCTAATGATTCACCAAAGATCATAGAAATGTAGAATGGAGGAGTCTTGACCACCTTAATTGATTTACCTTCATTTGGTATTTTGGTTACATTGGTGAGAAACATATTTTCCTTGCTTGGTGGCTTGTCTAAAACATTTATCTTTGTCAATCCTTCTTGAAGGGTGTCTACCTAACCAAGAATATGAAGTATGTCCCACATTAGAACACTCAAATTAGACGTTTTTCATTTGTTCAACAATGTTGATGGGTAAACCACAAACCTTTGGTTGTGATTTCGGAACCACAACTATACTTTAAACTTGTGAGTTCTATGGCACAAAGGCATTCCCTTGGTTTTGATTATTTCAAATAATTAGAACCTTTAAAGTAGCATTACGTTCATTTGGTTTTGATAGCAAAAGAGTAGTGGTAGGAAAATATTTGAATTTTTCCTAGTTACCATCCATATTCCTTCTTTTGAAACTTATATTAGCTACCACTAGAATATATACTTGGCTATAACTAGCCTATTGATTAAGTGAATAACATTCTTCTTGTTCATAATTTACCATTGTAGCATCCAACTAGTTTGGTTCTTAATTAGGCCCTTGAACCTATTGAGGCTATTCTAGTTTTTTCATCCTAGGTACTTATGTGTTCTAAGCCACAAGATATTGATTGTATTCATAGATAGTGCTTGATTCCATTGATTATTGAAAGCCTGATTAAAATCAACATTTACGATAATGGATTGACCAAAGGATTGATTTTAAGGCATGGTATGATCAAATTTTTGAGAAATTTTGTGTTGAATAGGGACCAAAGTGTTGGAAGTTCTTGTATCATTTGGGTTATAATTATTTTTCCTAGCATAGCTAAGTTTCCCTGGTTCTTAGCTTTATCATTGGCCTTGTCTTTAGAAATTTCCTGTATAGGGTGGCCTACTTGCCTAATAATATTATTGTTAAGTCTGATATGTAGCTTGGTAAGGTATATTAAACTAGGCTTGTTTCCTTTTCACATTTACCAACTCATTTCCAAAGGATTGAAACATGCCCTTAAGCTCTTATAAATTCTTGTTTTCTTGGGAATCATTAGAGTGACTAGTGGAATATTTTTCCTGCTTTGGTGTAGGTATGGAATTAATTTTTGGGTTAGGAGGAATGATAGGAAGGGGAGGAATAGTAATAAGATGTGGTTTAATATCATGGAGTAAATCCATTTGTGGTCTAGGTGTAATCTTTGCAGCTTGTACTAGACAATTTTTTACTTTGATTGCCACCTCATAAGCATTTGATAGTGTGATTCCTTTCATAGATTGAATAATTATTAAAATATCAATTTTTATGGCCTTCAATTAGTGAGGAAATGAAAATTTAGGAGTATTCCTAATAGATATTTGTATCCTATCCCATGTCTTTTAAAATACGGTATTAAAGTCTTGAATAACATCATGAGGAGCCCTCTTGATTCTAGTTAGATGCTCTATAAGTGACAAGTGATCAATTTTTTCCTCAAACCTTTTACATAAGGCATCACCCAACTAATCCCATGATGTTATATATTTGGCAGTAAGGTTTCTATACTATTCTAAAGCTTTACACTTGAAAGAGATGGCCAATAACCTTATATCCACACTTTACTCACTTATATCATGAATATTGTGAAATATGGCTACATTTATAAAGTGATCAAAAGGGGTTATAGATTGGTCTCCAATGAAATAAGGGAAAATTTTAAGAGATACTACTAGAAAAGGATCATACTGCTATAGGTCCAAAGCATTCTAGCCATTGAAATCCAAAAAAGGAAAAGCTTTAAAGGTTGTCATGGAAATGAAAGGGGATAATAAGGATTTTCTTATAGAGGTAGATTTTGAAATTTATTTAGGAGGAATAATTACTTTATATGGATGTGTATTATAAAACCTTAACCTTTTTGTTTAGTTTAAAGGTAATTCAACAAATGTAAAATGAATACCTTTAAAAGTTGATCTGGTAGTCACCTTTGGCATGAAAGATAACTAATAATCTACAATAGAATGTTTAGTTTTCTCTTGTATTAGCTAGATATTATTACACGAAAGATATAAATACTAAAAATTGATCAAACAACATCAAACTTGACCAATATTCTTTGAAAAATTGGTCCCATTGAGTGTGCTAGAAACTATTGTAGGCAAAATTTACATCCTTGGGAGGGTTATTTAATCTCTCCCCAAATAAGCTACATAATGGGAATAACCTTAGGATATGGGTATCCTATGGTGAGGTTGAACCTCTAGATAAGGCTGACTTCCTCTTGGTAGATCACCTAGACTAATGAGTTTTTATTGGAAAAGGGTTAGTGAGGGTGAATAGGGTTACTAAGAAAACTAGAAAGGTGATGAACCAAATTTAAATGAGAACTCACATAAGCATGAGACATACATTTAATAAGTATAAGACAATTATAGTTCACACAATCTCATAAACTATCTAATTGCATAAGTATTTCATGAACTAGGTTCACCAAGCAATGAATGAAGCAAATAATAATTCTAAGATTCAGACCTACCATACATTCATGGAAAAAATAGCATGATTTCAAACCTAAAAATAACTTATAAACCCTCTAAAATAGGCAATACATAATGAAAATGGGCATGGAAGATTCTCCTTCATAATTCCATCATGCACAATCTTGCTAAACATGGTTTAGATGCAAGAGATATGTAAATAAATTATTTTATTGATTCAAGAGGTATTTCATACAAATTTTGACAAGGTATAGCCTTATCAAATGAGATTCTCTTGATATTATTTTTAAAATCAAATAATCTATCTAAAATGAGAGAGAGAGAGAGAGAGAGAGAGAGAGAGAGAGAGAGAGAGAGAGAGAGAGAGAGAGAGAGAGAGAGAGAGAGAGAGAGAGAGAGAGAGAGAGAGAGAGAGAGAGAGAGAGAGAGAGAGAGAGAATTATAATGAGGAAAGAGTGGGATATATATGATAAAAAGGGGGGAGAAGGAGCATGCCATCAAAATTATTCACTGAGTTGACACTACCCTTCAATGAATTCCTAACCAATTGATCAAATCAAGAATATCCCTCCATCATAAAATTAACATTCATTTTTCCTAATACCTCTAAACCCTCTCATTGGCTAAGAAACATAATAAAATATAATAATTTATTAAGGATGATGAGTCATGATCCATTAGGAAGGAAAATATTTAAATCCATCTAAAATGCATAGAATTCTCCAACTAAATTCTCCAATCGCCAAATTAGTTTTAATTATAAGAACAAAATATTCAAATTCATGGATCTAATAGATCCATGACTGTATCTATTTTAAGTGGCTATAAGTACCTATTTGTTGAGGATATGACTATGTTAGAACATAAGACAGTCTTTCATATATTATTTATATCTACCCCTACTCCAATGTTGATCATAGGTTTACTATAGATTGAAAACCAATCCACTTATTTTTTTCCTATAGGTATCCTATCAATGAAAATCCTGGAGGACACATAACTTCTTTCTTGATCTCTATTAGGTCTAAATAGAACTATTCTACTTTTAAACCTCATAGAAGTTGAGAATTCATTATATACATGGATATTCTTTAAATAACAATGATCATAGTTGTGAAATGATACTTTAACACTAGAAATGGACCATATATGTTTTAATTCTTTGACTAGAGATCATAACTAAGCTTTTAATCATGACCTTTGGAATACTTGTTTTGGCTCAACCTAGATCATATCTAGATCTTGGTTCTAAGTATATGCCTATTAAGGATAACAATATATTCTTGGTCTAATGTGTCTACCTATGTGACATCCACACCATATTTTTTTTATCATATTTAAATATATGATCATCATAAATTTAGACACATGTTGCCATCTTATGTCTCCTGGATCTTAATTGAATTTGATCCGTCGATCTTTGATTTGGGATTCCCAAATTATGACACTTGGTAACCCTAAATTAAATCTATGTATATTTATATCAATATTAATCTAGTTATTAGTTTTGTGCCATGTGGTGGCCTTCAATGAAATCTATACTCATTGACCCTTTGACCTCATGTGTATTGTCGACCTTCTTTACATGGTTGAATGTGTGTCATAGATATTGATCATATTGATCAAATGCACACCATTGATATTTTTATTTATTATTATTTTGACACTTTCAAATCACACATTTTATCTCAAGATCCTATAACTTGTTAACTTTGTGCTCATCATTGATCTTTGGTTACATGATTGAACTCACATCATCCATCTATTTGGGCCTACTAACTCGAGGTATCACCCATGTGTTATTGATTTTGATTTGGGTACTTGAGATTTTGACACTTGTAAAATTCATATTTATCCTTAAGATCCTTTGAATGTTTTTAATTCAAATGACTATTTCCCATGGTTTTAACTTGACATACCCACATACATCCCACTCTACTAGGTCAACTTTGAAATCTTATATCTTGAGATAAAAAATGCATCAAGACACCAATTTTGTAGGGGACATTTTTGGCACAAAATCCATAATTTCCATGTGATACTTTAACTTTGAGAGGTCTTTCAAGTGTAGTTATTAAATGCAAAACCAAACTAACCTTTTCATTTCTACATGAAGTTTTGTGATGGGCTGGTTACCTAGGCTTATGTTAATCATCTTTTTTATCTAAAATCTCTAATGAACCAATGAGATTTTGATAAAATATTCTTCATGACCCCTAGATGTCATGAACACCATGGAAACCTATATGACCTTTTCACTTATAATTCTAGACCTATTTCCAAACCTCACTCAAGGATCTCTCTAGAATATTGATCTATTCAAGAAAAGTTATGTATATGGGCCAGAATTGGCCAACAAATCCATTTCAAATATTATCCATGTCTCATTTTATTTTCTCACACAATTTCTCCAATTAAAACTATATGTTTCACATAATACTATTGAGATCCTACACTTTCAAATTTAGAAAATAATATATCATATTGTAATTCCCATATAGTTCAAACTCTAACTCTCTTTTTTTAGGATCATTCCTATGTAAAAACTAATTCTCTTCCCAAACCTATAATTTATGCTCCTATCATTCTGAGGCTTGATAGTGATTTTTTTTTCTCTTTTGGCTTAAATTGGATAATATGCTTTTAGAATCTGGTTGGTCTCAAATCTAAAAAATTAAAGTAATTACCCCACCACATTTTTTTGATCTTTCTAAAAATGTAAATAAAACAAAAAAATCCTAAAATGGTAAATTGTAGAGAGAACTTAAGAAAGCCCCTATAATGACAATAACTTACCAAAGTAATTATCACCAAACCCTTATTATTATATTATAATGTTATCAAATTTTTCTCCAATTTTAGTACCAAAATGGTAGGAAATTTTGTAATTATTTATAAAATATAGATGATTCTAAATAATTAGATTTTTGCATATATTTTTACCAAAATGAAATCTCTAATACCACTTGAAATGAAATTACTTCACAAATAAACTAGAATCACAACAATATATCAAAATATGATTGAAAAATAAGAAAAATACTGTAATAAATGATGGGTTCACTTTGAGGGGGAAACCTTGACAACATTATAATAAGAAAATAATCATACTATGATCATCAAATAGTAGCTAATACCTCCTATATATACCCTAATTGTGTTATTGACACACCCTAAGCTTACCCTACTACAAATATTAATGTGTGTGTGTGTGTGTGTGTGTGTGTGTGTGTGTGTGTGTGTGTGTGTGTGTGTGTGAGAGAGAGATGAGTCATAAAATGTCCCAATATATGTTATAAATTAAGGGAGTAAAAAAAAATCTAAAATACCCAAAAATTAAGGCTTCATGGCATGATAAAAACCCATATGTCAAGAATTTATAAGTAATAAAGACCTAGAAATCAAGGATTCACAAGCCATATAAATACCTAAAAATAAAGGATTTAAAATGATATTATTATCACATAGGTTTGTACTTATATTGATCGTATAGTTTGTTATGTAGTTGCCTATTGATATAATGGAAAAACTCTAAAGCCATGGGACCTTGGAAATTTGAGGTTAATCTCCAGATAAGGGTGGATTCCTTTCATTAAATATGATGCAAATGATAAGTCACTAGTTTTGTGTAAATTTTACTCTTTAGTGCTTTTGATCCTAACTAGAGTTTTGACTAGGAAAAGGGTTAAAATTTATGGAAACTAAAAAATGGTTATTACACCAAATATTCTAGTGGATTTTAAAGCTTGATTAATAAACACAATAGAGTGGAAAATTATATTGAATTTGTTTAAGCACAAACTTATAAAAATGAGAGATCAAACACAATATTTAGTTATTTTTTTGTAAGAGGGAAAAACAATTATTTATTTTATCAAAAATATATCTAGAAGGGTAAAAATACCACAAACGAGTCTATTGTGATTGAAAATAAAATACAAGTCTTCCAAAAATGCTTAAACAACTTTATCACACAAAAATCTCTCTCAAAAAAAAAGAAAGGCAAATCTTCAATTTATTTTGCTTCAAAGGTTAAAACTTGTAGTAAATACATTACAAAATGTAGAAAAATATAACTAACAAAAAAGAATTGGGCCATGGGGTCTACCCATTTTTATATAAAATATCTCCAAGATGAGATTTATTGGATAAAACATGAATGCTCAGTTGAAGGAGATCATGCAAATCTAAAACCCTCATGAAAAAAAGGTGAACTCTTCTATTTTTGGCATCTTCAATTGGTGAAATGGTAGAAATGTGTCATACACGAGTTGGGCATGACCTTTAGCATAACATAACATGGTATGGCATGGTTGGAAATGTTGGTTCACCATATAATGCTTTTTTAATCTATAAGTCACTAAAAATAATTTATTCATGCAAAAAGAAGTGCCTAAAATATAATTGGTCCTTTAACATAAAAGATAACTTTAAAAATAATTGTAAGTTACTTTTCCATGAAAAAACCCTAACATAATTGAGACTTTTAAAAAATTTTAAATCTTAATCACTTTTTCCAAAATGTACCATGCAATTTGCACTTCATGATTTTACACTTTTTAATAATTCATATTTATCAAAATGGAAAGTGCAATTTGCACTTGTGATTTTTGAAACTTTTACATAATCAAAAAATTTATAGTGTAAAATTTATTTTTATCTTTCTAAGAAAGAGTTATAAAAAATATATATGTACCTTTGTAATGAAATTACAAATTACAAATTTCTTGAAATGAAATTTTAATGACAATATAAAATTTTGAAACATTCATTAAACAGGAAGATTAACCAATGTCTAGAATTTCTTTAGCTTACTTATCATTCTTGGCTCATAGCTTCTCAACATATGAATCAAATGCCTTGAATATTTCCTATATTCATTCTATATCTAGACTGTAAGAGTGTATATTTAAGGCTACACAATTTTCTTAAACATCAGATAGTTCTCTTTTAAAAATTCTAATTGCTTGCATCTTCGTTCTCATTTTATCAATTTATTTTTCATACATGAAGAAATAGGGAATATAACTAAGGATGAAGACTATGTCCCTATTATATTATTTCTCAATTATTACCTTGAAATTATTATGGACCTTCTCTATCTAAAGGAGATTATTGGAATCATCTACTATTTGGTATGGCATTGAATTCACCATGCCTTCAATATTATTTACCTTATCATGAGACTGTTTGGCTTGCTCCACAAACTCTGTTAGTAATATTATCTAAAATTGAGTATCCCTATGTAGTTATTCATGATCATCATCACTAATTAATATATTCTCATCAATGAGGGTATTCAGATCAATTGATTTTATGAATATCAATTTGGGATAATACAAGTTTAAGGTTTGAATTTCTCCTTCATACTAATTGATCTATTCTTTCAAAATGTCCTCTCTCCGTGATGATGCCATAATGTTCTATCATTATTTTAAGAACCCTATTACCTTTAGTGATCATTTCCTTAGACCGTTACTTTGTATCCTTTCCCATTTGAGCAATATCTCATATAATATCAATTTTAGCTTGATCTGGAATGATTGGCTACACTACCTATGGTTGTTATGATGTTTCACTTGTCTTTATGAATTGGTTCAATGCTTTTATCAATTGATCTAATTTTCTCTTTAGCTCATCTTTGATGGATTTGTCATGATCAATTATTTGGAAGATAGACTTGATACTAGTTTGTATGTCATGCTTAATAGCTTCTCTATTTTATCATCTAAGGTGTATTTGAGAAATCTGATTATCACCTACCATAATATCTTCTTTTGATTTTTCTAATGGGATGACTATAATTTCAACATATCTCTCTCCCTTGTCATCATTAAATGTCTTTGAGAGAGTCTTGGGAGTGGTTTTTGATTTATTATTAACCTTTAACATGCCAAAGTCTATATTACTAGTATCAACCATCTATTTTCTCTTTCTACCCACTAATTGGGCTAACCAACTAGAGGTATCCACTTGCTATTTTGACATGATTACCATATAATTATTAGATAAATTTATTATAATGTAAGACACTATAACCAATAGGGAATCATAGGAAGATGATCTCATTAGTTGTTTATGAGGTGCTTGTGGGGATGCACTTTCATCAGTGGTTTACAAATCAATGTTTTTTACCAAATATGTAGGCTTCTCTAATCTTGACTAATGTTATAATTGAAATAGTAAAAGTGGGAGGAGTGGAGGGTGGAATGGACATAGGGGTTGTGAATTTGGTAACTATTGGAAGGGTGGAAGCCAAAGCATTTATTGTGTCAATCAAATTAATGGGACCACTCAGGGTTAGTGATGTGAAAATACTGGGTTGAGATGAAGAGGAAAGAATACTTATCCTAGGAGTTGGGGTCACCTACAAAACCATAGTTAAGATAAATAATTCCATGATAATTTATTGCTGGGTAATGTTTGGAATTAATATATATGTAATGGAAGGATTTATAAATGGAAGAGAGAATAATAATGGATCAAAGAGGGAAGGTGAAATGTGAGGAAGTGAAAGTGGAGTGAAAACTCTAGATTCCACTATAGGGGGACCGTAAGTGTCCACTTGATTGATTGGTGTTGATTTTAATTAGATTATTGATGTGGGTATTGTGGGTGAAATGGTAGGTGGAGATGTTGAAACCTTTGAAAAAATGGGATCTTGAGATGTGGGAGAAGTAGAGATAGCTAGTGGAGGTGTTGACACTTCCTTTATAGCATGAGTAGGAGAAGGATTAGTAGAAATAGGGGTCAAGGATATGGGATTTAAAGGTATAGAACCATGTGTTGTTGCTATTTTGTCTTTAGGTGAAAGATCAATTGGTTCATCCATATCTTCTCCCTATCTGCATGATTATTCTTTCCTTAATTTAGTCTTTATTTTCTTCTTCTTCTTAAGTTCCTCTGATGATTCACTAGAGCCCTCTTTTAACAGAGTGATACCTTTATCTTTGAGCTTCAAGAGCTCCTTTTTAACCCATATTATCTCCCTTATGACCTACACTCCTTTAATCCTTATACAATTAATTATTCTATTAATTATAGGTATTATTCTATCAAATAGATAGAAAGACTCAAAAACTGACCACCTCACTAGTGGTAAGGGTCAAGAAATGATCTGTGTAAGGTAGATTGGGTCTACTCTAGAATATTCATCCACCAAGTCATCAAGGAATGGTGCCAGATCATAATATTTTATCTATTACAGGGACATCCTTGAATAGTCCCTCATCCTGACCATCTCTTCATATTCAAAATCTTCCTAAAAATCCTCATAATAAGGCACATGTTAATATGTTGTTAGGTCTATTTCATGGGTGATTTTACCATATAGATCAAAATAAGGTATAGACTCCAAAATCCTTATTGTCATTTGTCACATTTTAACCTCTAGACCTATGTCTTTTATGAGGGATTGGCATGTGTAATAGCCAATGGAAATTGGGAAATAAATCCCTACATTATGCCTATATTAGAGGAGTTTATGCATCTCCATAGGTTTTTTCAACTAACTCCAACAATGCCCATTTATCACTTATATACTAGGGAAGTGTGCAGGGATATCCACCAAATCCATCTACCCTGATGTAGGAGTAGATGCAAAACTCTATG
This sequence comes from Torreya grandis, assembly GCA_037957365.1. Taxonomy (NCBI): domain Eukaryota; kingdom Viridiplantae; phylum Streptophyta; class Pinopsida; order Cupressales; family Taxaceae; genus Torreya; species Torreya grandis. Next base: position 327,283 of record JARHVA010006542.1, read on the forward strand.
AATAATGAACCCCACCTAATAATTTCATCTTTCATTACTCTTCAAAATATTTTCTTCCCAAGTTATTAACTAAACATGATAGTGATGTTGTAAATGAAGGCATCATTGACTCTCTTGAACTATTATCGACTAGCTTGTAGTGTGAGATCAGGGTAGTAGTTGTAGATTCTCATTATTTACTCAAAAAATATGTTAAGGCCCAAGAATAATCATCTTTTAGCTAGGATATAGAAAATATAATATGTCATGTATAACTTGTTCATTGTTTGTACCTCCATCAATTACTTGTGGAGGGAGTCACTTATCAATTAGGCCCAATATATGTATTATTTATTTTCTTGGATGGTTTAAATATATTGGTACATCCATTTTTAATATCACTTGTCATGAGGATTGACAATGACACTGTGTAGTAGTATTATAATATCCCCTACCTCATTGATGAAATCAGGCCTATACATGGTCTTAGGAAATTTTGTGGAGGAATGTTTGGGGGTCTTGAGCCATTGCTTGTTGATTATATTATGACATTCATCCATTTTTTCCTCATATAATTGATCAAATATCTATGGAGTTATATATAAATAACTCTCAAATTATGTAGTGTTTAAATAAATTCAGTTCATCGATGGAACTAGGAGGTTCTTAGAGCACATCCACTATCCGTGAAGGCTTAAGAGCTTGTAGGATACTCAAGTGTTATTGACAAGTCCAATTTTTGTAGGGAAGTTGGATGGATTTTTGTATGTAATATTCTCTATTTTGAATGAAAGTATATTCTTTAGAATATTCTATTTGAGGAAGCCTTAAGTTCAAATACAAATTTGGAAAGGAGAAAACAAGGGTTTTTTGGATAATTTATGCTTTGGGAGGAACTCAAATATGAAACCATAGACTACCTTAGACTACCTTAGAGACATGATTTTAACATTATAAAGACTTAGTTTATAACTCACATGAAAAATCCCTAACCAATAACCTTAAGGGAGAATCAATCTAAAAATTTTGTAAGAAATGTAAATGATTGGGAAAATCTTCAAATCGAAAGACAATGGTAGAAATAACATGAGGAAAGTACAATGTAGTAAGAGAGGATGACATGGAAGATTGAGAGATAGTTACAATTGGAAATCATAGGTACTTACTAACACATGGATCAAATATTTCTTACATGGAAAAGATCACTATCAAATCCCCAAAATTCACTTCTCAAATTAGAAAATGATATTGAAAACACTAAGTTTACTTGGTTTTATAGTGGAAACCTATAATTAATGTGAATCCATATAATTTGGTGGCAGAGGTTGGACCTACTTAGAGCAGGTCCACTTTCCATGGGAAGGGCTTGAGTTTGTGGGAGGTAAAAATCACCGAGCACTTTGCATTCATGGAAAATTTCAATGTACTCTTTAGGTTATGAATCGTATGTAAGGTAATTGGTAAGTAGTTGGTGGATGGTGAAGTATGACATGAACTTTGCACATTTTAAGATGTGCAATGTGCACTTTACATTTTGCATTCCATGGAATGGGGATTTCTCTCTTTGGAGGGATCTAGAGGCCATTGTGCATTTGGTACATTATGAAAATGTACAAAGTGCATGCCAAGTTACAAATTTCATCAATTTGGGTGTATGGTGGGATCTAGAGCCTACCATGTATTTTACATGTGTAAAGTGCATGGTGAGTTTTGAATTCCATAGTTTTAGGTTATGGTGCTTCACAAGATCTAGAGGCTACCATACATTTTTTACATTATGATAACATGCAAATTTCATGGTGGGTTTTGAATTTCACTAGTTTGGGTGTTGAGTGCTTCATGGGATCTAAAACCCATGAAGTAATTTACAAAAGTGAAAATTACATATAGAGTTTTAGATTATACAAAACATAAAGGTAAATATGGGTATTTTTGAGGTTTTAAGGATTTTCCTATAAAAGTGGGGTCTCCCAGAGGTTAAAGGTATATATGGATAACCTTAAGGGAGATTCAATATAAAATTTTTGTAATAAATGTAAATTATTGGGAAAATATTCAAATCGAAAGACAATGGTAGAAATAACATGAGGAAAGTACCATGTAGTAAGAGAGGATGACATGGAAGATTGAGAGATAGTTACAATTGGAAATCATAGGTACTTACTAACACATGGATCAAATATTTCTTACATGGAAAAGATCACTATCAAATCCCCAAAATTCACTTCTCAAATTAGAAAATGATATTGAAAACACTAAGTTTACTTGGTTTTATAGTGGAAACCTATAATTAATGTGAATCCATATCATTTGGTGGCAGAGGTTGGACCTGCTTACAGCAGGTCCACTTTCCATGGGAAGGGCTTGAGTTTGTGGGAGGAAAAACTCACCAAGCACTTTGCATTCATGGAAAATTTCAATGTAATCTTTAGGTTATGAATCCTATGAAAGGTAATTGGTAAGTAGTTGGTGGATGGTGAAGTATGACATGCACTTTGCACATTTTAAGATGTGCAATGTGCACTTTACATTTTGCATTCCATGGAATGGGGATTTCTCTCTTTGGAGGGATCTAGAGGCCATTGTGCATTTGGTACATTATGAAAATGTACAAAGTGCATGCCAAGTTACAAATTTCATCAATTTGGGTGTATGGTGGGATCTAGAGCCTACCATGTATTTTACATGTGAAAATGTGTAAAGTGCATGGTGAGTTTTGAATTCCATAGTTTTAGGTTATGGTGCTTCACAAGATCTAGAGCCTACCATACATTTTTTACATTATGATAACATGCAAATTTCATGGTGGGTTTTGAATTTCACTAGTTTAAATGTTGAGTGCTTCATGGGATCTAAAATCCATGAAGTAATTTACACAAGTGAAAATTACATATAGAGTTTTATATTATACGAAGCATAAAGGTAAATATGGGTATTTTGTAGGTTTTAAGGATTTTCCTATAAAAGTGGGGTCTCCCTTAGGTTATTAGATGTAATGATATTTTTGGAATAAAACTATCAAATTTTTTGGCAACTTCTATAGGATGATTACCTCCTAATCATTTTAAATCTAGTAGCTTTCTAAGACATTAGGCATGGACTTAATTTTGATTCTACAAACCCAAACCTAGGGAGGAACAAATTGGGATTTTCTTAGACACAGAAAATAGGAAAAATAGACAAACAAAATATGGGAAAATAACATAACCTAAGGAAACAACTCTTAATTAGTTTGACCTGTGCACAAGCACTTATATAAAAACACAACTAAACCTATTATTTACAATATTTAATCATTTTAAAATAAATTCTTACCTTAATCAAGATTTGAGGTATATCCCATTAACTAGGATTGGTAGTTATACTCCATCAATCTTGGAGAGTTAGAATGTATTGACTCCTTTGCATTGAGTGACGATATATGGACCACTCCATATTGCATCAAATTTGGTGTTCTTGCCTAGTTTTGCTTTATCTATATCCCACTTGAGAACCATCTCTCCATAATTATATCTCTTTGTAGATGCCTTTTTTTTAATTCTTCTTGGTTTGTGCTTGATTTTATTCTAATACTTTCATTGATTGATGTTTTATTTCTTCAAGCTCCATGAGTTTAACCAGCCACATAATCATTTCATCATTGTCAATCAGGTCCAATTGGTGATTGAGCTCTAAAGATTGTAGCTCAATTTACAATGGTACTCATTTTTATCTTCCACATATAAACATGAATAGGGAATTACCAATGGATCTTTTTTGGAGTAATAATATCAACCCAAAGTGCTGATTTTAATTTTGTATGCCATGTCCTTTGGTTCTCCTCCATTATTCATTTGATGATTCTAATGAGGTTTTTTTTGTTGACTCAGCTATGCCATTTCCTTAGGGGTAATAATTTGAATAAGTTATAAGGTACACATTATGATTTATAGCCCATTAACTTACTTGAGTTACCACACATGCTTTAGCATTATCTGATATGATGGTGTGAGGAACACCAAACCTTAAAACTATGTTGTCCAGAAATTCCAAACTAGATGTCTCAATGGCATATTTTAGAGAAACTTATTTAGTCCATCATGTTTCTATGAGAAACTAGATGTCTCAATGGCATATGGTTCTATGAGAAACCATTTGTGACCTACACTTTATGGTGGATTGATCATGCCAATGAAATCTAATCCCCATTGAGTGAATGGCTGATCTACTTGAAATGGTTTGAGAGTAAGGGCTACAAGCCTTTGCATACTAGTGAAATAAGCACATTTTTCACAATTTTTTACCCATTGATGGGCATATTTGAATAATTTACGCCAATTTTATCCTCCTTTCATTATCTTAATCTTTGTAGTCCTTGGTAAAAAAATGTCCTCCTGATGGTCCATCATGAAAATGTTTGAGCACTTTGGGAGCTTTTTTGTGCTCAATACATCTTAACAAGACTCCATTCGTGTCCTTATAAAATAAAATTCCATAAATAATAATGTAAGGAATTTATTAGAGTCAAAAATACCTTTTATTTGACTATTAAAATTAATAGGGGTATTTTCTAGTTTATAGGAAGTGAGTCATGTCTTGAATCTAGTTGTTGAAAGAAGGTGGACTGTCTGCCTGAGGTGTAGTTTGATGATACATTATATTAGATACTAGTTTAGTAGTCTTGATGTTAGATACTAGTTCACACAATAATTTTCCTCTTAAAATATTCTTGATGGTGATATCCATGTCATATTCCATGACCTTGGTGATCCATGATACTCCTTTTTCATTTATCTCCCTAATTTTAAGAATTTGATGCTCTGATGACTCACCATCAGATGTATCTTATTGTTGGAGAGCATATGCCTAAATTTATTGAGTGATTTAATCGCCACATATACCTACTTCTCCAAAAAAAAATTATCTTTTTAATATTTCAAAGATTGGTTGAAGAAAGAAATGGGTTATTCCAAATCTCCTTGATTATGTTGAGTTAGAATTGCTTAGATGCTTCCTTTCCCTCCAAATGGATAGATAATGAAATAATTCACGTATTTTGGTTGACTAGGGTATGATCTTATGAGATGGCTTGTTTTATAGCTTTGAAACTATCATTTCCCTCCTAAATCTAGCTAGAATTACACCTTTATTCAACATTATAGTAAGAGGTTTTGCCATAGTGGCAAAATTTGGGACAAACCTTCTCACAAAGTTGGTTTTCCTAAGGAAGCTTTGTAGCCCCTTTTTGTGGCTTGGTGGTGCTAATGTAGATATAACACTAAATATTTTAGGCTTAATTGAAAGACCCTCTTTTGACACTATATGTCTCAAAACAATATCCCTTCATGTGCTATAAACACATACTTCTATGGATTAAGGTAAACTCAAAACTCTCTACACCTTTAAAAAATCTTTCTCAGGTGATTTAAATGTGCATCAACATGTTTTAAATGGACAATCATATCATCTAGATATACACAAATAATTTAATTTATCAGATTGGGCTTCTATGAAATGTTACACCTAAATTTGTCAGACCAAATGGCATCTTCTTGTATTCATATGTGACCTATTTGATGGTGAAGGCCATCTTAAATTCATTTGATTTGTACACTAGGATTTAGTTATAACCTGAATAACCATCTAGAAGAGAAAATATTTTAGATCCTAACACTATCTATAGGATTTTTTTCTATAGGAGGAAGAGGATAATGATCCTTTAATGATGCCTTATTTAGGTCCTTAAAATCCACACATTGTCTGATTTCACCATTTTTATTTCTAACAAGGACTAGAGTTTTTACCTAATATGAGTGTTTGATAGGAAATATTATACTAGCCTCTATTAATTTAAAGAGTTAACTTTTCATCATGGGTTCAATCTTTGGATTCATGAATCTCTATTTATTCCTAATTGGCTTTGTAATTGTATCCAATTCTATAGTGTGTTGAGATAAACTTGGATCAAATCCTCTTAAATCATGATAACTCCAAGTAAAGTTATCATAAAACTCTTGACATAGTTGCACAAAATCATGCTTCTCTAAAATATTGCATACCTTGCCTATCTTGAGAGGCTTACCTTCTAAGATGATAATGGGTTCATAATCTTCTTCACTGACTATAATGTTCTTCTTTTGACCTTTTAGCGAGTCATCTAAATTGAAGATGTTTTCCATTGTGAAGAGACACATAGGTATCTTTTTCCTTTTAAGATAGATAATCTAATCAACATATTGATCTTATAGCCCTTGTTTATTCCTATCTAAAAACTCAACCTCTTCTCTCATAAAATTTACAATCTACTTGTCACTATCGAATACTTTCCAATTAGTTACATTATAAGAAATAAAAGGCATTATAATTAACCTCACATACTAGCTATTTTTATTATTTATTTATACTAGTAGGTTATATTAGGATCCTACTGAAGCCATATGGTCAACATATTTATTATGTGCCCTAGGTATCACTTGTATATTAAAGGTGGTGAAATCATCTAGTAGGTCCCAAATTCTATGTTTGAAGACCATCACAAACTGTTTTTAGTCACACTTTTTGGTCTTACTTGGTGAACAATAAGTTCACTATCACCAAATTTATGTAAAATCTTGATTCCTCTTTGTTTGGCCAACTGAAGACCTCAAATCAAGGATTCATATTTAACCACATTATTAGTATAGCTGAATTAATGTCTAAATGAGTAGAAGTAGATTTCCTACTATGGGAAGATCAATATGATTCCTACACCTACACCATTTTTGCTTCTTAAGCAATCAAAAAATAATTTCCTCATCACTTGAAGATCTTTGATAGGTTTGACTAAATTTGGGATAATTACATATTTATCATGAATGAAATATACCCATAACCCTATTTCCTATACATAGTCTTAAGGATCAAATTAAGGAGTTGATCCCAATTCATCTAAATGAGTGTCTATAATTTATTCTACAAGTGTCGTATCCTCTTGATTTATTTCCTCCTCTTGATCTTGTAATGTAAAATTCATTTCTATAGGGGGGATAGGATTGTATGTCTCTATATGATCTTTTGTTATTGGCTCAAATATTATTATTACTGTAGTTCCACATCTCATTTTGAGTAAAATGTGAAACTAATCTGTAGATAAATATCCTCCCATTTTTGTGGTAAAGTCTCTTGAAATACAAATGGAAAAATAAGGGGGAATATCTATGAATGAAATGTCTAGATAAATTGATAGGATTGGGTAAGCATGAATAGTGAGGTTCAATAATTTTATTGTTCTTAATATTTGAATAATATTCCCATCTAATTGCACTACCCATTTATTTATGGGTGTATATTTTATGCCCAAAACATCACCTAGTTTCCAGGGCATTATTGAACTACTAACCCCTAAATCTACCATGAAATTGTGTACCAGATGCTTCCATAGTATAAGTGGAAGATAAAAGGGGGAAGCTTACCATTTTTTATCAACTTGAGGTTGACATAGACTTATTTCATGTGTAGGCCCCTTAGGTGGAACTTTTTCTGATATCTATAAATTCTTCATAGCCTCTTGTAGTAAATCCCTTTGTGTTAATATAGATAGGACTTCCCACATAGTGACATTCAAAATTATTTTCTTTATTTGCTTAACTATATTGAAATGGATATTATGAACCTTGGATTGTGTTGTTATGTGATTAACATCCTCTTCTATAAGATTTGGAGTTGGAGACTTTCACTTGAGCTAGCTTGTAGGCACAAAGGGTGGCCTTTGCACTATATTATGTTTCACCAGTTCCATTGTAACTTTGGAAGTTGAAGCTTGATCTACTCTAGGGGGATAAATATCTTCTATTGATATTTTATTGGAATATGTATTAGTTACTATAAGACCTCATCCATTGAAAAATGCTTCATCCTAGCTTATTCCACCAAAGTCATCCTACTATCAGTTTAGAAGAGTTGTTTCACTTTGAGTAGGTTCTTATGTGTCTATTTTTTGGGAAGTATATTCTTCTTATTGTCCTTGTATAATTATTATGCCTTGTACCATTAAGGCTTGACTGATCACACCATTAAGGAAAGTGTTTTGGTTATGTGGTGGATTACAAGGATAAAAACACTTGTATTATTGAGCCAAATTGTTTTGAATAGGCACTATGGCTTTAGAGGCTCTTGGTGATAGTAAATCATGAGTGTTTAGAGGCCTTGGATATAGATTTTGAGTTTTTTTATATGTTTTTCCCTAATATAGCTACCTATTCCCTTGTTATTTGGGGTTAACTTGTTAAAAAGGCTTGTATTTTAGGGCTTGTTTCCTCTTCATTACTACTAATTCATTGCCGAAACTCTTGAGTAATGAATTTACCTCATATAGATCATCAACAGGTATAGGGGTAAAAGTAGGTTTTTTCCTCATGGTTAGAATTGCAGCAAGTCAAAGGGATGAAATAGGATGTATATCTATAAAAAGAGGCATTGGTGGCCTTGGTGCAGTTTTCTTGACTTGGATTTTAAAATTTTTTACCCTTATTACAATATCATAAGCTTCAAGAAATGTAGTCCCACCCATTGACTAAATCATCACTATTGATAACTTTTATGTAATACAATAAAGCATTATTTAAAGTGGGCTTAACCAAGACTAGGACTGTATTTTAGGTCTTCTAGAAATGGTAATTAAAGTCAATCATTTTCTCATGAGGATCTAATTGAATAGTAGTTAACTGCTTAACCAAGGAAAGGTGGTCACTTTTGTCTTCAAAATGGGTACATAGTGTAGTGCCTAACTCATCCCAAACATAGATTGAACTAGGATCAATGCCTCTATACTACTATAAATTTTTGCCTTTAATATAGGAGACTAGAAGTTTGATTACAACATTGTCTTGGACCACATTATGGATTGAATATAGGTTAGCACTATCTTGTATGTGCTTTGAAGTAGTGGTAGAGATTTCACCAATAAAATATGGTAGTATTTTTAAGGCCAAGGTTGGTATATCGTCACGTTGGGCCAATAAGAGTGGACTGCTTGTATTGAAGGCTATAAAATTTAGATTTCTAGCCTTTATAGGAGGTATAAAATTGATAGGAGTTATCACTAGGGATGGGAAAAGAACCATAAGATATACCTTAGTCTAATGGGTGACTAATTTTTATCTCTTTTTAGATGGAAATGAAAATTCTATAAAATCAGCCCTCTTACCTTTTGTAGATGAGCTTATTTGTTGGATTGACATAAATCACCTTGAAATTATGAGTTCATGAGCTAGTGGAGTCTCTAGGTGCTTTGATATTTGCATGAAACTCATATAACATTTGTTGAAAATAGCACCAATCTCTTTATAATTTTCATGTCCCTTTGATCATGCCAAAAATTGTTATCACATCAAATTTCACCTATATTGATCCTTTATCTTATTGTGCAATTTCCTAATGATACAATGGAAAAACCTCCAAAGCTATGGGACCTTGACAATTTGAGGTTAATCTCTATAGAAGGCTAGATTCCTTTCACTAAATTTGATGAAACTAATAAGACACTAGTGTTGTGGAAATTTTGCTCTTTATTAGTTTTGATCCTAACTAGGGTTGAAATTTATGAAAACTGAAAATGGTGATTGCACCAAATATTTTTGTGGATTTTAATGCTCAATTGATAAACACAATAGAGTGGAAAAATATATTGAATTTTTTTAAACAAAAACTTATACAAATTAGAGATCAAAGGCAATATTTAGATATTTTTCACAAGAGGGAAAAAAGGTTTATTTATTTTATCAAACATTATCTATAGAAGTGTCAAAATACAATAAATGAATCTATTTTGACTGAAAATAAAAGACAAGGCTTAAAAAAATACTTAAACAAATTTATCACATAGAAATATCTCAAAAAACAAGAAAGGCAAATTTTTATTTTATTTCACTCCAAAGGTTATCTTGTATTAAAAACATTCCAAAATTTATAAAAATATAACTAAAAATAAAAATAAAATTTGGACCACAAGGTCTACCCATTTTTATACAAAATATCTCCAAGATGAGATGTATTTGACAAAACTTAAATGCCCAGTTGAAGGAGATCATGCAAATATAAAACCCTCATTCAAAAGAGGTGAGTTATTCTATTTTTGGAATCTTAGAGAGGTTGAATTATGGAAATATGGCATGCACAAGATGGGCATGACCTTTAGCATATCATGGCATGGTATGGCATGGTTAGAATTGTTGGTTCTCCATGTAATACTTCTTCATCTGGAAGTGGTTGAAGATAATTTTTTCATGCAAAAAGAGGCACCCAAAATAGAACTAATCCTTTAAAATAAAACGTAACTTTGAAAATAATTCCAAGTTACTTTTCCATGCAAAAACCCTAACATAAGTGAGACTTTTACAAATTTTTAAATCTTTATCACTTTTTCCAAAATGAACCATGAAATTTTCATTTCATGATTTTACACTTTTTAGCAATTCATATTTATCAAAATGGAAAGTGCAATTTGTACTTGTGTTTTTTTCAACTTTCACATAATCAAAAAATATAGTGTAAAATATGTTTTTTCTCTTTCTCAAAAAGAGTTATAAATAAATATCTATACCTTTTCAATGAAATTACAAATTCTAAAGTTTTTGAAATGAAATTAAAATTATAGTATAACATTTGAAAACATTCATCAGAGAGGAAGATTAATCAATGTCTAGAATTTATTCATCTTTCTTATCATTTTGGGCCTACAGCTTCTCAACATATGCATCAAAGGCCTTGAATATTTATTCTATGCATTATAGATCTAGACCATAAGAGTAGATATTTGAGGCTTCATAATCTGCTTGAACATCAAATAGTTCACTTCTAAAAATTTTGATTCCTTAAATATATATTCTCATCTTATCAATTACTTTTTCATACCTAATGAAATGATGGATAAAACTTATGATGAAGAATATGTCATTTGTAGATTATTTCCTTGAAATTTATTTGGACCTTCTCTATCTGAAGGAGAATATTGACATCTATTAGTTGGCATGATATTAAATTCATCATGCCTTCAATCTCATACAATACATCAACTTCCTTATCATGAGCCTCTTTGGCTTGATCAATACACTATGTTAGTACTATTATCCAAAATTGTGCATCCATATGCAGTTCCTCATGCTCAACATCACTCTTTAATATATTCTTGGAAATAAAATTATCCATATCAATCAATTTTACAACTATCAATTTGGGATAATACAAGTTTAAGGTTTAAAATTATCCTTCATACTAATTGATCTATTATTTCAAAATATCTTTCTTCTCCATGATGATGCCATAATGTTCCATCATTTCTACATGAACCCTATTGCCTTTAGTAATTAGTTCCTATAAGAACAATCCTTTGTAGCCTTTCCCATGTGATAAATCTATCATATAAAATCAATTATAGCTTGATCTAGACTAATTGGATACAGTACTTATGGTTGTTGTGTTTCACTAGGTTTTATGAATTAGTTCAATGCTTCTATCAACTGATATACTTTTATATTTATCTCATCCTTGGTGGATTTATGATGATGAATTAGCTATAAGAGAGATTTGATACTAGTTTACATGATGTGCTTAATACCTTCTCTAATCTATCATCTAAGGTATATTTGATAAATCCAATTATCACCCACCACAAGATCTTTTGATTTGTCTAATGAGGGGACTATAATTTAAACATATCTCTCTCCCTTGTCATAATTAAATGCCTTTGAGAGGGTTTTGGGAGTGGGTTTTGATTTATTATTAACCTTAAACATGCCAAATTCCATATTACTTGGATCAATCATCTATTTTATTTTTCTACCCGCTGATTGGGCTAACCAACTAAGGGTAGCCACTTGCTATTTTGACATAATTACAAGAGAATCAATAGTTGATGTTGATACACTAGAAAACACTATAACCATTGGTGACTCATAGTAAGATTATGTCATTGGTTAATTATGATTTGCCTATGGGGATCCACTTACACTAGTTTTTTACAAGATAATGTCTACATCAAATACTTGGGCTACTATAATCTTGACTAATGGTATAGTTGAAATAGTGGAAGTAGGAGGAGTGGAGTGTAGAATATACACATGGCTTATGAATTTGGGAACTAGTGGAAGGGTAGAATCTAAATCATTTAATGTGTTAATCAAATGAGTGGGATTACTTAGATTTGGTGATGTGAAAATAGTGGGTTGACATGAAGAGGAAATAATACTTGTCTCAAGAGTTGTGGTGGATTGTAAACCCATATTTAGGATGATTGATTCTGTGGCAATGTATTATTGTGTAGTGTTTGGAATTAATGGATATTTAATGGAAGGAGTTATAAATGGAAGGGAGAATAGGAGTGGATCAAATAGGAAAGGTGAAATGGGAGGAAGGGAAAGTGGAGTGGAAACTCTAGATTCCACTATAGGGGGACCTTGAGTGTTGACTTGACTGACTAGTGTTGATTTCACTTGGATTATTGATGTGGGTATTGTGGGTGAAATAGTAGGTGGATATGTTTAAACCTTTGAAATAATGGGAGCCTAAGATGTGGGAAGAGTGGAGACAATTGGTGGAGGTGTTGACACTTCCTAAATAAAATCAGAAGGAGAAGGGGGAGAATTATAAATATGGATTAAGGCTATGGGATCTAAAGGAATAAAACCCTATGATATTATTTTTATGTCTTTAAGTGAAAGTTCAATTGGTTCATCTGCATCTTCTCCTTGGCTACTTCATTCTCCTTTCTTTGCTTTAGTCTTTATTTTCTTCTTCTTCTCAGGTTCCTTTGATGATTCATTAGGGCCCTCCTTTGATGGAGTGATACCTTCTACTTTGAGCTTTAAGAGATTATTTTTAACCCCTATTATCTCCCTTGTGACCTACATTCCTTTACTCCTTAACTAACCTATTATTTTATTTATTATAAGGGTTGTTCTATCAAATAGAGAGAAAGACTTAGGAACTAATCACCTCACTAGAAGTAAGGGTCTATAATTGATCTATGTAAGGTAGATTGGGTCTATTGTAGAGTCTTCATCCATCAAATTATTAGGGATCAGTGTTGGATCACAATACTTTATTTAGTATGCAGACATCCTTTAATAATCCCTCATCTTGACCATCTCATCATCTTCACAATCTTCCCAAAAATCCTTGTAATAAGGCACATGTTCATATTTTTCAAGGTCCAGTGCATGGGTGATTTTACCATATGGATGAAAATAAGGTCTAGACTCTAAAGTCATTATTTTCATTTGGCATATTTCATCCATTACACCTATGGATTTCATGATGGATTGGAATGTGTAATGGCCAATGGAAATTGAGAAATGTATCCCTACCTTGTGCCTATCTTAGAAGAGTTTGTGCATCTCCATAATTTTCCTAACTAAATCCAACAATTCACATTTATCAGTTATATACTAGGGAAGTTTGTAGGGATAGCTTCTAAGTATAGTTGCCCTAATGTAAGAGTAGGTGGGGAACTATATGAAGAATGAACCTCATTTACTGATTTCATTGTTTGCTGCTCTTGAAAATATTTCCTTCCTAAGTTCTTGATTGAACATGATAACGATCTTGTAGATGAAGGCATAATTAACTCTCTTGAATTTTTGTCTACTAACTTATAGTGTGAGATTAGGGTAATAGTTTTAGACTCTAGTTATTTCCTCATAAACTGTGTTAAGGCTTTGAAATAATCTTCCTTTGGTTAAGATATAAACAATATAAGATGTCATGTAGAATTTGTTAATTATTTTCACCTCCATGAATTCTTTTTGGAGGGAGTCACTTATTAATTGGGTCCAACGTATGTATTTTTTATTTTATTAGATGGTCCAAATATATTGGTACATCTATTATTGATAGCACTTGGAATCAGGATTGATAATGACCTTGTGTAATAGTATTATAATATCCCCCACCTTATTGATGAAATTAGGTCTATACATGATCTTAGTAAATTTGGTGGAGAAATGTTTGGGGGTCTTGAGCCATTTATTCTTGATTATATTATGACATCCATCCCTTTTTTCCTCATAGAATCGTGTAGATGTCTATGGAGTTATATCCAAATAACTCTCAAATTCTAGGATTGAAAATACTATACTAATGAATTTAGGTTCAAGATCTAGAATATTTACCCCTTTCTAATTGTATACTTGCCTCCTATCAAGATCATAGTATTGGGATAGACCAACTCAAGGATTTTGATATCTAGAGGGAAGGATGCATCTTGTATAAGACCAGAGTCATAAATATGCTAGATCTAGTCATTTTTGAATTTTTCACCTATTCTATCCCAAAAATATCTTAGGTTAATATAACCTAAATTTTTATATTTGATCTCTATGATATTGGACTCCAAACAATTAGTCACTCTAGGGAAATTATATTTAAACTTCATCTCTTTAGGAGGGATGAAGACTATAGATATTCTTTTGAGAAACTAACTATGAAAGTTGGTAGAATTTTTAGGTGTCTAAAACAATTATACTCTGGTAGAACTTAGAAGTGTCTCTGGTAGGTGAATGTTCTAACAGAACTTGGAGGTGTTGGAAATAGATCCACTTCCCATGGTGCTTGAGGGTTATTTGATTTTTGGTGTAAGTAGAATGTGTTAGAGGTAGGTGAATTTTTTGGGGTGTTTGAAGCACATCGGTTCTCTAGTGGAATTAGGACATGCTTGGAGCATGTCCACTCTCTCTGAAGGCTTAAGATCTTGTACGATACTCAGGTGTTCTTGGTAGCTCAAAAAAAATTATGGAATTTGGAGTGATTTTTGCAAGGAATATTCTCTAGTTTGAGTGGAACTATATTCTTTGGAATATTCTATTTGAGGAAGCCTTAAATTTGACTGTGAATTTGGGAGAAAGAAAATAAAGGTTTTTTTAGATAATATATTCTTTGGAAAGAATTAAAATATGAAACCCTAGACTACCCTAGACTACCTTAGACACATTATTTTAACCTTTTAAAGACTTAAATGATAATTCACATGAAAAATACCTAATTAGTAACCCTAAGGGAGCTTCAATCTAAAACTTTGATAGAAATGTAAATGACTAGGAAAAGCTTCAAATTGAAAGACAATGGTATAAATAACATGAGGAAGGTACCATGTATCAAGATAGGATGATGTGGAAGATTCATACATAGTTGTAGATGGAAATTGTAGGTGTTTGCTAACACATGGATCAAAGCTTTCTTACATGGTTAAGGTCACTATCAAAGCTCTAGAACACACTTCTCAAATTAGAAAATGATAATTAAAACCCATTTTTTTTTAATAGTGAAAACCTATAATTAATGAAAATCCATGATGGTTGGTGGTAGAGGTTGGACCTTTTTAGAGTGGGTCCACTTTTTATGAGAAGGGCTTGAGTTAGTAGAAGGCAAAACTTACCAAGCACTTTGCATTCATATAAATGTGAAATGTACTAATTGGGTTTCACATCCTACAAAAGGTACTTGGTAATTATTTGGTTACTGATGGAGGTTGATGTGCACTTTCCATGTTTGAAAATGTGCAACTTGTACTTTAGGTTCAACATTCTATAGAAAGGGGGTTTATCTATTTTATGGGATTTGAATCCCATTGTGTATTTTACACATTGATCCCATTATACAAGCTTGGGTGCATGGTAGTATCTAGATCCCACAATGCATTTTGTAGGTTGTGAAAATGTGCAAAGTGCATAGTGAGTTCTGGATTCCATAGTTTTAGGTTTTGGTGCTTCACAGGATTTGGAGCCCATCATGCATTTTGTACATTATGAAAATGTGTAAAGTTCATGGTGGGTTTTAGATTCTACCATTTTGGGTGTTGGGTTCTTTCTGGGATCCATAACCTATGAAGCAATTTGCACAAGTGAAAATTGCATCCAGAGTTATAGATTTTGAAAATCATAAAGGGAAATATAGGTCTTTTGTAGGTTTCATGGAATTTCGTAAAAAATAAAGGGGGTCTACCTTAGGGTATTAGATGTAATTATATTTTTGGGATTAAAATATCAAAAAATATAAAACCCATAAATGAAGGTATAAAAACTATATAAAAACCAACAAAACAATATTTAATGATCCTTATAAAAACAATACATGGTTTCATGAGCTATTTCAAATATAAAAAATAAAGTCTTGTAAATCTATATAAAACCTCCATAAATTAAGGCTTCATGGGTAATATAAAAAAACCATAAAAAATTACATTCACAAAATGACCTAATCACCATACAAAACAAAATAGTATAAATTAAATATTAATCAATCCATTCTAAATCACATAAAAACATAACCCCTTACTAAATTCTACCTAAAATTTTACAAGATATTATATTTAATTTAAATAATTAAAACAACACAATAATAATTTTTTTTAATTTATTTTGGATTTAATGATCAAATAAGTTGAAAAATATTGAAAGTAAGATTAGATAATATATATCATTGATCATAAAAATCTAAATGATAATAAGTATAAATCACACTTAATAAATATATAAATTATTGATCACATAAGGGAGAGAAGGAATTTAACTTATTTACTATTGTTTTCTACCCATTGTCTCTATCATATTCATCTTGTATGATCTAAAATAGTCATGTGATAGAAGTTTTTATCAAATTTGGGATTTATGTAAGAACCCTAAATGACAAAATTACTATGAAAAATTAGGACAATAATATGATAATGATAAAATTAATTTATTTATAACTATATATTCTAGAAAGTAACTAAAAATAGAAAAGTGTAAGTATAAAACAAAGACTTAGTTATAAATTATGCCTACACGGGGAATCAAGGTCTGAAACTTATTTTGTAGAAAAGTCTAGTGACTAGAATCAAGATTCTAGAATGAGATCTAAGCCTAGACAATAGTATTAGGAAGAGGACACTAGATGGGTGACATTACTATCGAACCTAGGGTGCTCCTATCCACTTTTAATGAGGAAATAAAGGTTTTTGGGTTCTTTGTGTCTTTGTTTTTAGAGCTTGTATCTAGTATGGGAGCTTGTGATCATTTGTAGAGACCACTATATAACTAATTTTCCTTCAAAACCCTCTTTCCTTGATGTGTTAAGACCAATTTAAATTAATGGGGAAAAAGGAGTCAATAGTTGAAGTTGGGTGAGACCTCAACATCCCATGTGTTGAACACTCCCTACATACCAATACTCCAAACAAGGATCAAACTTCATATAGTTATACCATGCTAAAATGGCATCTGAATAACTAGTGTAATGTGTTAGATGTTGGTGCAATATTTATGTGATTAAATTACTTAACCATGAATTATGACCTATAAAATGTATTTATACTTGATTTTTGGGCTACTAGAGCTGTATGCAATCAAAATTGGGAAAAATAGGTTTTCTTCTCTCAAGGTGGAAATATGATTCTAGTGCTTTTTAATGTGGAATCCACCTTTTAAAAATGGTTTAAAAAGTGTTTATATATTAATATCATTAAAAATCCCTTAAATTTGGCTCATTAGGGACATGGGCAAACCTTCCTATAGCTTTGAATTTTGAAAATTAGTTTTTATTTGGTAGGAAGACAAGAGAGGGGGGAACGACACTAGAGAAATGTACTGGTATCCCCTATGGTGCTCATTTATAATGGGTCATTTTACTATGTTTAGGGTTAGGTAGGCCTAAAATATGCTTGAAGTTATTAAGAATAGGTATGAGTACATATGGGAGTCATTTTTCAACTTAGAAGAGTGTGTAAGGTGGTTGAAAGTGACCAAAAGGACC